>VMBQ01007868.1:5759-25025 GCA_007657795.1 Dreissena rostriformis
ACAAAATAGAAAAAGATACTGGTATAACCATTATCTATGATTTTGTGTTATAACCCCCAAATAACCATTATCTATGATGTTGTGTTATAACCCCCAAATAACCATTATCTATGATTTTGTGTTGTTACCCCCAAATATTTCATAGTTCATTTTATTTACATTGGTTTCCTTTTTTTTACTGGCATCCGTGTGCAGTTTTCATTAATGGAACAGAACTGTGTAGGTTTTAAAAAATCTGCTTCATCTTGTAAGCGTAATTTCATATTTTTCTCAACTTCAAGGGGAGATGATTCTGAACTTATTCTTACGTTGCTCATTTACGATAGGGGTTGAGTACTCATTGATATGAAAACACTGTAAAAGTTTTAATGTGTTTACAAACCCCCCCACCCTCTCACACATATATTTCATGGGCATAATAAAAACAAAAAATGGTTACAATAAAACAGCATATTTATTTAAACTAAAATGTCTACATCAAAACAAAAAGTTAACATAGAACACAAATAAAATAATTTGATTCTACTGGGGCTCGAACCTTGGACCTCTCACATGTGAAGCGAGCGTGCAACCACTACACTACGGAACCGCTTGAAAAATCACCTTCTAACTAAGATATTAATAAGTGACTGTAGTGTAACGGTTATCAATAAAGCAATCATTCTATACATAGATGGTGACGTCACTACGTTATTGTCAGTAAGACCGGTGTGTACATAATGATAAAGCAATAAACCGTGTAATCGCTGTCGTCTTGTAAAATTGAAGAAAATACGCTTTAACCAAAACTCGAATAGCAAAAGTCTGCGCTATTGTTAGAAAAACCACAAAATAAATATATTTTGATTATGTTTTGTTTTTATACAAAACCAGAAAGTTTCACCGGTTCACGTATTTGCCCAGTCCCTGTGATCTTTTATTATTGCCCAGTCCCTGTGATCAGTTATTAATTAAAAGAATTAGCTTTGCATTATTGGCAATAAATGATGTAGTTAATGTAATAGGCACAAATGCAGTACTTATTTACACTAATTTACACAAAAAATCACCACTATGCAAGATATTCTGACAACAAAAATATATACATTGATCCATAAAATAACTTCTCCCATAAGCGAAAAAAAAAACGTATTACATACTAGTCGCCGCACTTAAGTGCGACACCAATAAAAAGAGCGATATGAACGTAATGCACATTTTTAATTGGTAATGATTTTCACCCGACCGGTAAGGGAGTTCTGAATTGCTAGCAATACTACCAAAGTCTTGATCTCATGACATCTTGGAAAAGTTCAGAAAGTCTGATGAAAACCACGTCACCCAAGGGTTGGGCGGTTTTTCTTATATGGCTATATATTAACCTTGTATACACTGTACCAAATTGCGGACTATGGATGACACAGAAACACAGACGCCGGAGAGACACACTCGACAATAGCTCAGCTAATAGTGTGAGCCTTGTGTGGGAAAAATCCTTTAAAATGGGCTAAGTGCATGTTCGTAATTTGTCATCCCAGATTGGCCTGTGTAGTCTGCACAGACTAATCAGGGACAACACTTTCCACTTTTATGGAATTTTGAGTTTAAAAGTCTCTTCTAAACGAAAATCCAGTTACGTCGGAAAGTGTCATCCCTGATTAGCCTGTGCGAACTGCACAGGTTAATTTTGGAAGACACTTTACGCACATGTATTAAGCCCAGTTTTTCCACAACAAGGCTCCTTTTTTAAATTTTAAGCAAACAAATAGATCAAAAACAATACGACATCTTGATAGATTAATTGGTATATTTTCGATATCCACTAAAACAACCTTTGGATGGCAACTACAACATGTTCAGAAACAACGTTTGTTATACATGTAGTGTAAAAAGAATAAACATGCTGTACATGTTATTGTTATGGCTTTGTTACAATTTTAAGTCTGATAACAATAAAGAACAACTGTTATCCCAAGTGCTGAGTGTTTGAAATGTTAAAAATATTAAAATATTTACGATATTATCATTTAAAGGTTATTTGACATACTAAAGATTGCAGATAAAATGAAATGGTAAATATACTTTTCTGGATGAAACAGTCAAGTAAAGCTAAAGGTACACAGTAATTTTGGCAGTTCAGTTCAGTCATATATAGCCTTTTATATTTATTTATTATTCATGAATAGCAAATCATAAATAGTATGTTTGGAAACTTCTTTTTATATTTCATAATAAAAATATCAATTATTAAGCATTTTCAACTTAAATCTATCCCCAAACAACGTGTAAGTTCTGTTATTATACCATATTAAGGCCAAAGATAAATTGTCAAAGCAGGGGACACATCACAACCACTTGTTCTGATACAACAAACACGGACATTTTCAATCTTCATTTTGTGTTGTCTAACTGTACGGACTTCACTTTCCATATTATGTAGGTCAAAGTTCAAGATCATAAAAATATCACAGAAGGCAAGGTGAGGGTCACAGAAATGTGGCTATAGACGCAAAGGTGGCCTGGAATCATCACTTTTGATAATCTCTTCAAATACAAACTCCATCTTGTCCATTGCATCTCCAATGATTGAGTATGTCTGAAAACAATGACAAATTATATCAAAGATAAAGTATAACAATTATGAAGTATATACCAATGACAAAGTATAACTATCACAAAATAAATCGATGACACAGTATATAAATGACTAAGTATCACAATTACAATATATTACAAACACAAAGTATCTCAATGACAAAGGATATCAATACAAAGTGGTTGCATTTGACATAAGACCCATTTTCACATGACTCAGCTCATATGAAAGTACAGTCATAATGAAAACATTTGATAAAAGAATACCCCCACTAAATAACTGTCATTTTGGCATTCATCTCATGATCTATGTGTGCAAACATAAGCAAGCATGATTATAGGACAAATTTCAAGTGAATAAATGTGTCGTGTTCTGAGAAAACTGGTCATAATGCTTGAACGTAAATTGTCATCCCAGATTAGCCTGTGCTGTCTGCACAGGCTAATCAGGGACAACAATTTCCGCTTTTATGGAATTGTTCGTTTAAATGATGTCTCTTCTTAGAAAAAATCCAGTTTAGGCGGAAAGTGTCATCCCTGATTAGCCTGTGCGGACTGCACAGGCTTATCTGGGACGACACTTTAAGCACATGCATTATGCCTAGTTTTCTCAAAACACAACTCAATTATGTGAATAGAAATCACAAGTATCAGGTCAGTGTTGGGAAGCAATAAAAGTGACGGGTTACCATGACATATTGGGTATGGTTTCCTTTAGCAACCAGGAGGTCACAGGTTTGATCCCCATTGCGGGAGCGTACTTTAGATCTCCCCTTAAAACACTAAGCACTGATTCTACCCAGGATACGGACTCAAGAGCGTTTCAATAAGCCTAAGGCTTTTGATGCAATTTAGCTAAAATAAATAGTTTTTAACTAATAACCTGCGCAAAGACTTTCTCTTTGTACTTCCTCTCTGTGAGGGGGTCCTCCTGTGCGGCCCCACCCCCCGGTGACGAGGTACGCTCCCTTTCCCCCAGGGAGGCCCCAGTCTTCCCTCGGCTGGGTGGGGCATTACGGGGCGGAGGGCCCGGGGTCACACTCTGTTTCCCGGACTTCAGGTCAGCTTTTGTGGACTGAAAATAGTTATTAAATATGGTCCAGCTTTTTCAACCGAAAATAGTTGTTAAGTATGGTCCAGCTTTTGTGGACTGAAAATAGTTGTTAAGTATGGTCCAGCTTTTGTGGACTGAAAATAGTTGTTAAGTATGGTCCCTGGATCTTCTTTCTCATTCTTTAATTTAAGAACTAAGTATAAATAAAGGCTAAACAAAAGTATTTTTATAGATTACAGAATTTAGTGGTCAGTGATGTCATGGACAAACTGACATGTGTGATTGGATGATGTAACATAATATCTACAGTCTACCAAAGGTGTTCTTGTCATAAATCAATTGAGTCTTGTTCTGGGAAAACTGGGCTTAATCCATGTGTGTGTAAAGTACCGTCCAAATAAGCCTGTGCAAATGCATTAAAGCCAGTTTTTCCCGAGCAACACTCATATCTTATTCTCATGACATTGCCTATGTTAGAAGTTCTTTGACATCAGTTTAAATAAATATCTTATTTTCCTGTGATTACTCACCTCCTTGGAGATTTTGCCTCCTTTATCCTTGGCGGGTGTGGGTGCCTTCTTATCCGGGGCCTTGTTAGCCGCACTCTTGTCCCCGCCCGTCCCCCCGCTCTTCCGGCCCTTACCTTCACCTGCAACACCAGACAGGCACTGTGCAAATAATCCTGATGAAATGTATGGGAGTACCATGTAAAATGGAAATTAATGTGTGTGCATTTTACATTGCAACTCCTCCCCCTACGTAAGATTTATGTTAAAAAAAGACTACATTGAAGCAGAAAATATCATCATAAAGGCAAAAGATGTCATCCTGAATAAGTTGACGCAGACCGTACACCCACACTGAGATTGTGTAAGGCCCATCATATACTTGACTCATAATGACCAGCATCATGCAAAAATGGTTCTCATGCCATATGCAGCCAGAATAGCTCCAGACCAGCCTGCGTATTTGCACAGTCTGGTCATAAGCTACACTGTCCACCAATGAGACCATGGAACCTTGCGTAAGTTTATAGCGGTAAGGGTAGCGGTAAGGGTAGCTCCTGACCATACTGTGTGACTGCTAGTCTGGAGCTAAGCTGGGTGCATATGAGGCAAGGCACATTTTTTGCAGAACGCCGGTCTTATTCAATTAATACAGCATAGACGATGATCAAATAATAAAAAAGACACTTTAAAAGTAATAATGTACTTAAGATGATAATGATTCAATCTTGATGTATCTTCATGTACAGTTTATAAAAACATGAAACACTAGTAATCTACACAATAATACGTTCTGCTTAGATAGATATAATTGAAAGAAGAAAGAAAACAAAATAATATCACTATTTTCATGTTTATGAAGGCAACACGTACATTAACTATAAGGAATGTTATTACAACAGATACATGTTCATGTATTTTTTTATTAAATACTTAATATAAGCTATATGCTTTAAGTCATAAACTAACATGGACGCCCCCACATTCCACTTTTGTCGCAAAACTCCATTCATGTAAAAAACAGCTTTTTTTATGGACAAATTTGATTTTTGACCTCTTCGTGTGACCTTGACCTATAAGGTAGAAATACATGTTACCCACACACCATGCCCTTTCATGATAGTGGACATTTGTAGAAAGTTATTTTTAAAATTGCATGATGAATGAATGAAGTAACATAATAATATGAAAAAAATGTTTAAAGGCCAAAGTTGACCTTTGATCTCTTGGAGTGAACTTGACCTTTGAGGAGACGGGTGTTAAACCCCATTCTTTGTCTTATAATGGTTTACTTTTGTGCCAAGTTATTTCAGAATCCATCAATAAATGGCAAAGTTATGGCTGAGACAAGAATGTTCAGACAGACAACTTAATTAAATTGGCGCCTCTACAGTTGGACAGTGGGACTGCTAATATACCAACTTCTTCAAAGGAGGGCATAAAAAGTAAAATGTTTATCATTATGATACAATAATGAACAAAATATTTTAACTATGTTTTTGAATAAATTTACTTTAACTTACAAGTATATTATTATTGATTTGACATAATATCTAAAACTAATTAGGAATCACTTACAACTGAAAAGCAAACATGAAGGCACCTTAACTATAATGACCATCTAAGCATATATTTTCAGCAAATCAAATATCTGTCTTATCTTCTGTCATTAATTTCAAATATATTAATAAAAGGAGGTCTTTTTTCGTACCAAAAAACAGATCATGAATACAAACAATAATACACTCAAACAATTACCAACCCCACAAGTAAGGCACAATTTAATATCAGGATAAAAATGGGTTGGGAAACAATAAAGAAATCAGTCTGGTAGACTGACAATGAAATGCACATGAAAACTGTGTCAGCAGACAAAAAAAAAACATTCATACAAAGAATGAACAGAGCATGAATATGATGAGAAAAATGACTAATTGTATTGCATTTGCACATCCCTATATCACACCCACATATCTAAGTCTACAAAACAACACAAAAGGCAATATTTTTTATCATTTATGAAACCGCAACAAATATCAAGGATTATCATCCATGGCATTTTTGCAGACCCATATGCAGGTTTAAAACATAATTGACATGATAAACAACGTCCATGTAACAATACAAAAAAAGTGACATCACTGTCAAAACAAGAGTGATACCATTGAACACACGTTAAATACGTTAATACAAATGAGTCTCGTTCTCGGAAAACTTGACATGCATGTGCGTTAAGTGTCCTCCCAGATTAGCCTGTGCACTCCGCATCAGGGATGACACTTTCCACCTAGACTGGATTTTCATTAAGAAAAGTCATTTCCTTTAAAGAAATAATTCCATACAATCAAAAAGTGTTGTCCCTGATTAGCCTGTGCTAACTGCACAGGCTATCTGGGATGACACTTTTAGCACATGCATCAAGCCCAGTTTTCTCAGAACAAAGGCTCTAAAAGACTAAGGGGTGGGTACGGGGGAGGTCACACATAGAGCTAGGGTGACTTACTACCAGTGGCGCCCGACTCCTGCTCCGTAGCTGTAAAACATGCAGCACAAAAGTGAGACAACAGCGCTGAGGCAGCGTGCAAACATCAACTATGGCATACAAGCAATGCAAAAAAGCAAAATCATAGGAAATAACACCAAAGTCCATGTGAAATAAAGAATGTTATCAGTAATGCAATGATCCATTATCATGAAATATGAAAAGGGCTATACCTAAGACTCTTGTATCATTTATGTTTGGTATGAAGGTTAGGTATTGATATTGATTGGTCAGGAACTGGTTTACTAACTGTTTAACATCTCTAAATAAGTCTTGTTCTTGGAAACTGGGCTCAATGCAATTATGCATTCCACACGGGCTAATCAGGAACAACACTTTCCACCTACATTGGACTTTCATATAGAAAAGATCTCCTTTAAACAAAAATTCCATAAAAACAGAAGGCGTTGTCCCTGATTAGCTTAGTATGGCACTTTTAGCGCATGCATTAAGCCCAGTTTTCCCAGAACAAGGCCCAAATTATTAAGAGGCTGCAAGATCTGCTCTGGTCAATATCAACAGCAGCTTTTGAATGTTTTCAGTTGTCAATAGACAGACTTGTAATGAATTGATCAGTCTTAAAATAAGCGACTTCTCCACTCTCCTTGTTTGGCAGACCAGGTGGGGTCGATATAATGATATCCGATTGGTTGATCTGTTTGTTTGATTCATCGCTGGTGAGCGGTCAGTTGTTTTGCTTGAAAACTGACATGTCTTAAACCTGTTAAATTACTATTATGAGCTCCAAAGACTGTTTCAATTAAAGACATGAATTTCAGTTGCTAAATGATAAATACAAAGTAGAAACAGCAAAATTAATGTCATATCAAATCAGGAATACAATATCTTGCATAACGTTCATTTATTCTGTTGACATTAAAGACCATTGGATTCTTCAATGATGGTCAAAAAGCCATGTTCAATATTAAATCACATCACTCTGTGAATTGAAACTGCAGGCTCATACAATCTTTGTTATATAAATCATATAAAAAAAATAGGCATCTACTGTTACATCCTAAGACGAGACAGTTTCTAAAACAATTACATATATTAATGTCTAGAACAGAAAAGAGACGCCACAGATTCTATCACTCTAAAAGAACACAATTATTATAAACTTATGTTTTCAAAAATTTCCTATAGCACAACATTGTTTGTCTCACAAATTTAGTTAGATATGAGCAATTACCAGAATGACAAGAATGTCCAGTAAATGTTTCTAGTAGGGCTGTGGTAACCAGAATGTCAAGAATGTCCAGTAAGTGTTTCTAGTAGGGCTGTGGTAACCAGAATGTCAAGAATGTCCAGTAAGTGTTTCTAGTAGTGCTGTGGTAACCAGAATTTCAAGAATGTCCAGTAAATGTTTCTAGTAGGGCTGTGGTAAATAATGATCTTGAATACTGTTTCCCCACCATGCAGATATGGTTATGTCCAAAAGTAGGTCAATACCAAGGTCAAAATTATGTCAATAAGGGTATCACGTTTACAGATTTGTCTAAACGTTTAAACAAAATGAAATTAACGCAACATTACCGTTTAAATGATATCCCTATATCCGTTTTAAAAGCATCAGTACCATCGCATTTCCAAACTGAAATTAGTAATTAGCAATTATTTCCGAAAGTTCTGTTCAGTGCATATCCCATTCGCGCAATGACATCATATTAAAACCTTAAAATATTATAAACCACACCATCCGTATCACCACATGTGTATTTGTCATTCTATAAAAAATGTACGTATTTTGCACATGAAATACAATGTGCATATTGTTTGACTGCAGAAAAGGAAATACCAGTTAACTAGCAAAAACGTAATCAATATATGGTTAAACAAGGGACAAAATTGTCACAAAACCAGATTTTCAATTTGAAAAAAAAAAGTCTGATAAAGGGACACAACTCAAAATGTGCATATTTACTGATTGTCTCTAGTTACCCCCCTTGTGTCAAATTCAATAAAATTCAATCTATTTTCTCAAAGTGTGACCTTGACCTTTGAGATATCAACGTAATTCTTTCGCGCGACACACCGTCCAATGATGGTGAACAAACGTGCCACATGATTTTAAAATCTCACTTTGAACGACAAAGTTATGGCCTGGGCAAGCTCATTTATGGCCATTTTTGACCTTTGAACTCAAAGTGTGACCTTGACCTTGGAGAAATTGATGTAATTCTTTCGCGCAACACACCGTCCAATGATGATAAACAAATGTGCCAAATGATTTTAAAATCTCACAATGAACGACATAGTTATGGCCCGGGCAAGCATTGTTCCGCCCGCCCGCCAACATTCATCAATCTAATAACCAGTTTTTTCCTTCGGAAAACCTGGTTAAATATTGCTTCCAACTTGCTAGTACTGCAGAGCTTTACTTTGCTAATCAATCACTAAAAATATTTAAGAAGGCAGCATATGCACTGTTTCTTTGCCAAATTGTAAGATTTTCGGAAAGTTATATAGCGAAGATTTTCCTATAGTTTCCGTTCATGTCCGTGCCATCCGCTTACCAATCAGAAATAAATAACTGCAAAATTTGGTAGAGCCTGGATTTACCGCAAGTACCCGAATTTCACAGTTCATCATCGATTTACTTCGTACGGCTAGTCGGCTACGTTATTTGCACCCCAATATTTATTATACATGTATTTATATTGACTGTCGTTTAAACCTTTACTGTTTTTGTAAACATTTTTGAGCAAAACACGAAACGCGACCGTTTAAACGTGAAACCCATAATGTCTGGTGATTTGAGTGTATTGAGTGTTGAATAAAAGTATCAAAGCTTTTGAGTGACGTAGTTTTGATGTTAAGCAAAAGGTTAATCAAGAATTTTTACCAGCTGAACAAGTCCAAGTCCAAAAGTAGATCAGTGACAAGGTCAAGAGTGTCAAGGTCAAGAGCAATTATCAATGCTTTGTAGCAAGTTGCATTTATGTTAAATAAAAGGTGTTATTTTGGGTTTTGGAACTTCTGAAATAGTCCAAAAGTATGTCTATGAAAAAGTCAAAAAAAGGTCAGGTGATGTGAACGTATTGAAAGTGTTCAAAGACATCATCCATGCAAGTATCAAAGCCTTGTAGAAAGCAGTGTTGATGTCATTCATAACATGTCAGTTTAGGTTAACCTTGTATGGACAGAATGATGCACAGACTAATGGCCAAACAGCATATGTCTACCAACATTAGCAGAGGCCGGGTGCAAAACTGCAAAACTCAGAGACGCTTACAACACAAGGTGCTAAAGAGACGAACAGCGTGTTATCCCATATCCCAACATGACTCAGTCTAGCAGCACGCGATACACAGGGTGCGAGCACTTACTCAGGGTTGAGTCCTCAGATGGCAAACTTTTGTTAGGGGTTTTATTCGGGGTTCGTGAGACCCTACGACTTGCCCGTGACTCCTTATTAGACTCTAAAGCAACAGGTGAACAAGATATATACAGGACAGTACAGGGCTTTTTTCCGTCTATACTTTTGGATGTTATAAGACGTCATCCATTAAAAAAAAAGTTAAAACAAGACTATTGCCAAGCAATATATGTCCCCTACCAGCTCCACCATTGTCAGATTTTTTTGATTTTTTTTTAAAGTATTTGTTACCATAGCAACCAGAATTCTTGACGTAGGAACAAAACAAAATAATGTGCATAATGTCCATATTGCCATCTATCCATGTTTCAAGTTTCATGAAAAAATATGAAGAACTTTTAAAGTAATCACAGGATTCAGAAAAGTGTGACAGACTGACAGACAGAGCGCAAAACATAAGTCCCCTCTGGTGAAACCGGTAGGGGACAATAATCAAGTTCTCCCCTGTAACTTCTCTTTTATTGTCCAGATATGAAGCCCAAAAATATTTTGCAAATAATGTGTTTCTATCCCCACCCCAATCCCCCCCCCCCACCAATAAATAGAGGTGCAAAAACCCCATCACAAAACGGTGGAAAAAAGCACTTAATTATGACTTCAAATGCAATATTGCTATTTGGAAGAAAAAAAATGCTTGCATGATTTTTACTGGATAATAGATATCAAAGAAATTTGGAAAATATTAACAAGATCTTATTTGTTTGATGACTCATTCAACAACTTTAGCATGCTGCGAGTCATGCAAATCAGATAAATTAAGCCTCGTTCAGAAGAGAATGGGATAAAAGCATGTGCATAAAGTGTCATTGCATATCAGCCTATGCAATCTGGACAGGCTAATCAGGGACAACACTTTCCGCTTTTATAGATTTTTTATTTAAAGGAAATCTCTTCTAACTGAAAATCCAGTTTAGGCTAAAAGTGTCATCCCAGATTACTTTGTGCGGACTGCACAGGCTAATCTGGGATGAATCTTTGTCCACATGCATTAAGCCCATTTTTATCAAAACAAGGCTTTGTTTTTCATGGAACCACTGTTGTTAATGTTTCGAATACTTATTTAATTTTCCAGCTTTGTTGCAACAAAAACTGAAGCATGCCACAAAAGCACAATGGTTTGTCTAATTGCACATCAAAGAAGAGGCAGCATAAGCATGTGCCATATTAACCAAGATGTAACAGAGCAAATATGGACAAGTAAAAAATCAAATGGTCATGATTAAGTATGCAATAACTGTGTGAAAATGAGCGAAAAACAAAAGGGTTAAAGGCCCTAAGGCGTTTACGCGAGACCCCAAAGAACTTCACTGTTCTTTGCATGTAGTTTTGACAAGGTTTCACAAAAGAATTACCAGGAAAAGTGCCCAAAACCTGGCTGCAATGTTTTCACACAAACAATTATCATTTTTGAACTCAGCCCTGATATATATTGTTTTTGAACTCAGCCCTGATATATATTGTTTTTGAACTCAGCCCTGATATTTATTGTTTTCAATGTTCTGAGCAAGTTTCACAAGGAGTTGGTCAAAAAAGTAACTTCTTCAGCATTCAAATGGTTATCTTAAGCCTTGTTACCCAGTTTCAAGCTCAACTAATATAACATTGGGAAAAAATGTTGTAATTAAGTTTCATGGAGGTTGGACAATACATGTGGCCTCTATAGTGCTCACAAGCTTTTTCTTTAATTTTACATAGTGACCTAGTGTTTGACTCCACTTTACCAGGTTTCAAAATCAGCCATGATTTTATTGAGACAAATTTTCTGACCAAAATGAAGATATGCCAATACATGTGTCATCTATAGTGTTAAAAAGATTTTCCTTAATTGGACCTATTTACCTTATTTTTGAACCGACATAACTCTGTTTCAAAATTGGCCAGATATCATTGAAAAAATATTCTTACCATGTTTCATTAAGATACAATACATTTCAAGAGTTTCACAAGGCAAGTATTGATGACATACTACTGCTGACTCACATCTGACAAGGCAAGTATTGATGACATACTACTGCTGACTCACATCTGACAAAAGGCGATCACAAAAGCTCACAAAGAGCATGCATAATGCTCAGGTATGCTTAAAAAAATAATAAAGGTACAAGTACGGAATCACAACATTTCAACACCCATTCTACCAACTAAAGATGAAGGAATATTACTGGATGAAACCTCCAACAATGAATAATGGCGTATGTCTTCTATCATCAAATAGAGCATTCAAGAAAAGAAAAGTGATAAAAAATACATATTAGCAACTGAACATACAATATCAAATACAAAACTTTAACAGTGACAAAAAGAAATGTACGATATCATATATCTAGATAACATTAAGAACGTCCACACATCCATGCTCGTCAATCGCAGGTATACATTGTAAATTAAATATCTTGAAAGCATAAGCTCAAAACAGCATGCGAGTCTATTAAACATTCTACATCACACATTAATGACATCCTATAAAAATGTAACACATGCTTCTAACCGCTTAATTCTAATCTAAGGATTATGAAATATTTCGAACACATCTAGAAATATTTTCACAACAGGGTATAACATAATTATGCTCTGATAATCTGATTTATAAAGCTGGGTAACAAACTAATATTTTTATTATAAAACAATCTCACTAATATATTTTAAGTATTTGTTTGCAATTTTAACAAGTAAATTTCACTTTCGCGAATTATTAAACATAAAAAATATCAACTAATACAACCCAATTACCACCATGGGACATGCTCAAAGGTACATCTACCGGACAGTGGAATACCAAAGGTACAACAAACATACAGTGGAATACCAAAGGTACATCTAACGTACAGTGGAATACCAAAGGTACATCTAACGGACAGTGGAATACAAAGGTACATCTAACGGACAGTGGAATACCTAAGTTACATCTAATGGACAGTGGAATACCAAAGGTACATCTAATGGACAGTTGATTACCAAAGGTACATCTAATGGACAGTGAAATACCAAAGGTTCATCTAACGGACAGTTGATAACCAAAGGTACATCTAATGGACAGTGGAATACCAAAGGTACATCTAACCGACAGTTGATTACCAAAGGTACATCAAATTGACAGTGGAATACCAAAGGTACATCTAACGGACAGTTGATTACCAAAGGTACATCTAATGGACAGTGGAATACCAAAGGTACATCTAATGGACAGTGAAATACCAGGTACCAGGTACATCTAATGGACAGTAACTGTTAATTAACAAAGTTACATCTAATGGACAGTCGATTACAAAAGGTACATCTAATGGACAGTGAAATACCAAAGGTACATCTATTGGACAGGGACTGTTAATTACCAAAGTTACATCCAATGGACAGTAACTGTTAATAACCAAAGTTACATCTAATGGACAGTTGATTACCAAAGGTACATCTTATGGACAGTAATTGTTAATTACCAAAGTTACATCTAATGGACAGTAACTGTTAATTACCAAAGTTACATCTAACAGACAGTGGAATACCAAAGGTACATCTAATGGACAGTGGAATACCAAAGGTGCATCTAACGGACAGTGGAATACCAAAGATACATCTAAGGAACAGTGGAATACCAAAGGTACATCTAATGGACAGTTGATTACAAAAGGTACATCTAATGGACAGTGGAATAACAAAGGTACATCTAACGGACAGTGGAATACCAAAGGTTCATCTAACAGACAATGGAATACCATGTGTGTATAAGTATGGAATTGGTAGGGTAAATCTTCATCTTAAAGCATTGAAAGCCAACAACAAGACAACATTTGACACCAGGGATGGGTCTAACTTGGGTCACATAGCACATTGGTTTCCAGTTCATCCTTAGAAACTGTCTACAACTGTAAGGGGAGACAAATCACTTAAAAACTTGACCAATATTGTTGGCTATTTCTGAGCTATATTAAATGACCTTTCTAATTAAGCACAGTTAAAATTTCAAGCCATTGTTTCAATTAATCAAATGTCTCAAAAATATTATATCAAGCTTTTGTGTTTACTTTTTTTTTCAAATTTAAAACATGTGGAAACAAAACTGATTGACTTGATAAACAGCAAATTTATTAACTGACATATTTTGTTTAATATCACTGATATCAGTCATTAACATTTCCTGTAACTTAAACATTTGACAGCACTGCCATAATTTAATACAAGCAAATATGTGGCGTGTTCTGAGAAAACTAGGCATTATGCATGTGCGTAAAGTGTTGTCCCAGATTAGACTGCACAGGTCCGCACAGGCTAATCAGGGACAACACTTTCTGCCTTAATTGGATTTTCGCTAAGAAGAGACATCATTTAAACGAAAAATTCCATAAACGCGGAAATTGTTGTCCCTGATTAGCCTGTGCGAACTGCACAGGCTAATCTGGTATGACAATTTACGCACAAGCGTTTTGCCCAGTTTTCTCAGAACACGCCACATATGACAAAAGTCAGAAAATGGAAGGCAATTTAATTTACAAAAAGTCAATTAAAAAAACGCAAAGCAACAAATGTTTACATGACATGGGGTAAACTACTACAGGCGAATGTCTACAGGGCATGCGGTGCCTACCAGACGTGGGCGTGTCCGACTGTTCAAGTACCGGCGAGTCTAGCGCTAAAACATCAGTCACACAATATGCCTTTAAGACTTGTGATCATGAGACATGCTATCCTGTGACATGCATACCCTGAAGTGTGAGCAGGTGGTACCATGGTCGTTCAATTATATTCAATGAAAACAAATGGGTTTTTTGGTGATAAAACAGTTTAACACAGCAAATTAATAATAATACATTTTTGGAATATCATGCGCAAGAATTTTAAAATGAAGAATGCTTGCTAATATTATTACGGCAAATGTAGAAATTAACAATGATGCCAAAAAGATCTACATTAAATTATACTTTGAGAACCTTTTAAATAAAAAGTTAGAAAAAAAAAAGTTAAATCAACAGATCAACCTTACAACTAAATGGAAATATTTAACTATTGAACTAGTACATGGACATCTGTGGGTGAAGCTTAGAAAAAGTGTAGCAGAAGTCTTTACAAAGTCTATCAAATATATTCTATTAATGATGGATCATCTTTTATAACAAAGAAAGCTGGAAGACCAAGGGTCTGTCTTCGACCCCTTTACATGGGATCAACATTCTTTGCAATTGAAATTCTGATTACATGTTGACACAAAAATATAAAACAAAAAATTAAAACATCCAATAATATGTAAAGTGACTTTTTATCAACCTTCGTCATCCGAGATATCTGCACTGGCTTCAAAGGGAATTAAAGAGAAATACAATAAGATGTTTTTTTCAATACATTAATAAGCAATTAAATATGAAACAGACACAAATAGATACAATATATCATAATTTGGAATTCAATATTTTCCTGTTTGTGTTGCTTTTTGCTTGATATAGTTACATAATTAACAAAGATTTTTGTTAGAAAATCCAACATGCAAAAAACTACTTCTGGTTTTAAATCCTGATAGCTAAATCAAACATTTATGAAAATCTTGGAACCCATTCACCTTTTATTTGCATTTTAATAAAATATACTTTTGACTCATTATTAACAGTAGCAAAACCCTTGAAAAACCATTAGTTATAGTTTCTATGGCTCAGAAAAGATACATTTAATAGACACACAGCACATANCATTTCGGAAGTCTCAGCGGGACACCCCTACCCTAAAATTTGGAAAGTTACCCCCCCGGGCTTTTGACTCATTATTTACAGTAGCAAAACCCTTGAAAAACCATCAGTTATAGTTTCTTTGGCTCAGAAAAGATACATTTAATAGACACACAGCACATATCCAATATTGCACACTTCAATCAACAAGTTTTTTAATCTAGTAAGAAATGAAAATCAAAGGAATGGAAATTTCAGGAAATACAGCCATGCAATCTATGAATTGTGTCGTGTTCTGAGAAAACTGGGCATAATGCTTGTGCGTAAATTGTCATCCCGGACTAGCCTGTGCAGTCTGCACAGGCTAATCAGGGACAACAATTTCCGTTTTTATGGAATTTTTCGTTTACATGATGTCTCTTCATAGCAAAAATCCAGTTTAGGCGGAAAGTGTCGTACTGGATAAGCCTGTGAGGACTGCACAGGCTTATCTGGGATGACACTTTAAGGACATGCATTTTGCCCAGTTTTCTCAGAACGCGACACAAATCAAGGAAAAAAGTCTAAGATCAGTCATAAGCAAGTTAATAATAATTTGTCGTCTCACGAATTATTTATTGAAACGGGAAGTCACCAGAACATTGTTAGACATCAACGCAAATGTGTTTTGTGCAACCTTAATGATATTGTGGATAAATATCACTGTGTTATTAAATGTCCTTACTATGCCGATGTTAGGAATACATTAATTCCAAAGTATTATAGATCTTGCCCTAATATGTTCAAGTTTATCGAACTACTTTAGTTCAAACAAAATAGTGTTAAGAAAACTTGCCATGTTTTGTTTAAAATGCTTTAAAATGCGAGAAAATGTCTTGTATGTGTAGTATACATTATATATCTTTCACAAAGAAAATAAGTTTAGAATAATGTTATACTTGTTACAATTATTAAACTTTGTTTTTACATTATGTGGTCACTATGTATTCACCTCATCCACTTGACATTCTCACTAAAACATGTTGTACGTCATTCCTTTTGTAAATTGATCTTTCCTCGACATGATGTATGTTTTGTATATAATTGTAACGCATGCTGTTATTGCATATGTATGTTTATGGCGATGAGCTGTATGCTTAAGTCAAAATAAAATATTCTGTTCTGTTAATAATTATGAAACCGTGATTTAAATATATCAAGTAATATATAAAGTAAAAATAACCATAGAGATATAACAAAAGTACCCATGTAATTGAAAACAGAAATTTCAAACACAAACTTCAATTCAAAGAAAACTAATCTGCCAAAATGTTCAATCACTGAAACTCAAAGCCATAGAAAAAAATTATTTGAGCCTCGATCTGAGAAAATGGGGTTAAATGCATGTGTGTAAAATATTGTCCAAGATTATCTGGTGCAGTCTGCACAGGCTAATCAGTAAAAACCCTTTCGGCTTTAATATTTTTTGTTTGTTTAAAGAAGTCTCTTCCTAGCAAAAATCCAGTTGAGACTGAAAGTGTGCGGACTGCACAGGCTAATCTGGGACAACACTTAATGCACATGCATTAAACCCTGTTTTCTGAGAGGGAGGCTCATTTTAAATATAGCAGCGTATGGCCAATTCGAGATAATATACATACTTGTGTCGTCAGCGAACTCTTCGAAGTCCTTGTCTGGCAGGCCGAGCACCTGTCGCACCATTTGAGACTGGCTTACCATCTCGTCCACCGCCTCCATCAGGATCTGGTACCTGTAACCATGACAACATGATCAGGATCTGATACCTGTAACCATGACAACAAAATCAAGATCTGATACCTGTAACCATGGCAACAAGATCAGGATCTGGTACCTGTAACCATGACAACAAGATCAGGATCTGGTACCTGAACCCAGCCAAGGAACCGGTCTTAATCAACCTGACTTAATTTATAAAGCTGCTTAATCTACCTGGCTTGTTCTCTATCAACTGTCAAAGAACCCTCCATTAAGACATCTTTAGAAAGCTGTTTTTTGCACAGGTTTTTTAGTTAAACTTAATCCAATTGGCTTTATAAAGCTTTTTTTGCACACATTTTTTTATCCTTCCATGCTTTATAAAGCTTTTTTTGCATATATTTTTTATTCTTCCATGCTTTATAAAGCTACTTTTGCATATATTTTTGTTACATACCCTGCTTTATACAGTTGTTTTTGCACAGGTTGTTGGGCTGTAAAGGACAGTTTAGAGGCGCAGACATTCAGCTGATGTAGGAATTTTTCTTTGTTCTCATCGTCATCGTCTAGCATCAAAATGTCCTGCAAATATGCAATGGGCAAATGCATTCAGTGTTGCTGTATGAAATTTTACAAGATGAGTTGCACAAGACTTAATGCATGTGAGTAAATTGTTGTCCCAGATTGGCTTGTGAAGTACGCACGAGCTGATAAGGGATGCATTTCCGCTTTTATGGAATTGCTGGTTTAAAGGAAGTCTCTTCTAAACAAAAGTCTAGTCTAGATGGAAAGTGATGCCCCTAACTAGCATGTGCAGACTGCACAGGCTAATCTGGGAGGACACGTTGTGCACATGCTTTGAACCGAGTTTTCCCAGAGCGCAGTGCATATATTTTTTGCATAGCATACATGGCCAGTTGATCTTTTAGTTGGCATGTCTCATCATCTGTTGGCCACAAATTTATTGCGCAATATTTTTTTCAATAATCCATAGAACAAAACTATATGGTTTCTTAAACATTCACTGCAAACAATGCATAAAGAAAGCCACTTGTAAATTGTATTGTATAAGCACGATAACTGCATAGTTTAAGTGTTTGGAGCATTGAGGGAGTGGTGTTTTAAATCTCTATTAAGGGGTGTTGCGGCAGTTTTGCTGATTTTTTTCCATCTAATAACTTTTGCTCAAAATTTTTATTTGAGTAATACATACTAAAAATATATGAAAAATGAAATAAAAACATAGGGTCACCGGCCTTGTTTTAATTTTATTCACCATTATATAACATGTACTTTTTCATAAAAACTGAAAAATCTCTAATTGCATAAAAATGATTAATAACCTATGAAATTGGCAACATGTAGACATTATATAAGCTAAGATATATCATATACCATTTTATTAAACCACAAACTACCAAAAATACGGAGAACACAAGTTAAATTTTAAGAAATTTAATTTTTATAATTTTTATGTCACCCCAAAAAACGTCAATTTTTACCATTTTAACCACAAAAACGGAATTAAAAAAAGTTCTATCTAATAACTTTTTGCGAAACTGCTCAAATATGTTCATCTACGTATTGTTATCATAAATAAAAAATAAAAAAGGGGGGTCACCGCACTTTTAACCGAGATTTATTTGTTTAACTATCCCTACCGTCTATGTCAAATTTGATAAAATACAGCAATAAGGCGAAACCCAGGTACCGGTACATAGACTGTTATAGATATGCTTAAACATTATTGATTGTTTACAATCTTAATTGGGATCACAACAGTTTACAAAAAAAAAAAAAAACACTATTCAATATTTAATCACAAACATAAGACCATACAGTATCAA
>VMBQ01007869.1:0-10530 GCA_007657795.1 Dreissena rostriformis
CGCCACAACAGTTACTTGCGTACGATCTACCCCCTGTGAAGGTTGGTTCATCTTTCATAAGTTTTTTTAAGTTGTGTTAGTTTGCCACCCTTCGGGCTTCTATCTTCAAATCGTGATTTGACGCCTGTGTCAGTGATATCGGGATTGACCAAAGAGATTGGTGAGCACAGTTGTGAGCACTTCATTGACCTTCGTTTGACTTACACCGTGCTACATTAAAAGGGCCATGATTGTTTATCTCACTTTGTTTGTGAACATTCCATTGCGGAAGGTGATAATTCTTGGCAGCTCATACGAATTATTTACATCTTCCAGTTATTTGAGTTCTTTGGTGTTTTTTTTTTAAGTACAATTTTTTGTCTGAGTGTTTCATTTTGATGGAGGTTCAATTCCTTAATATATATTTTTTTCAGGTTGCACGCTTTCTGCAATAGACTCTTTTTGTTATGTCCCCCAGTCTATACTGGGGGACATATTGTGTTTGCCCTTTCTGTTTGTTTGCTGTTGGTTTGTTGGTTTGCACAAACTTTAACATTGGCCATAACTTTTGCAATATTGAAGATAGCAACTTGATATTTTGCATGCACGTGTATCTCATGGACCTGCAAATTTTGAGTGGTGAAAGGTCAAGGTCAACGGTCAAATATATGGGTCAAAATCGCTCAAAAGGGGACATAGTGTTTCATAAACACATCACTTGTTTCTTTATGTAATGTTTGCACTTATTATTTTAAGTTGTCATTTTCGTCAGTAATTTTACTTGCATCATCTGATTTTTCTTCTATTGTTTGCTTTCGCCGGTAAATCTTTTTGTTGGGATTCCTTAATTGTACCTTTTGCCCTTAGTTTGCCAGTCTTAATTTTTAATTGTTCTTTTGCCTCGTCAAATGTGTTTGAAAACAAGCTGTATAGTGTTTCCCATTCATTTATTTATTTAATATTATATATCCGTAGCTTTTATTGCAGTGTCTGATAAAGTTAAACTTATTTTTGTATTCGGCCTAGTCATTTCCAACAAACTTTCAAGAAGGTTTACTTTACTTTCGGCTTGGTCCTTTTCAGACACAAGTTTTTGTAGATTTTTCTCAGTCTCACTGAATTTCTTTCAGTGCTTCATGTTCGTTTTCCAATTCCTGTGATTTAATTGTGACGACTGTAATTTAGCTGACAAACTAGTTTCAGTGCCATTGCTTGTTTGAGTGGAGGGGATATAAGTTTGTTTTTTTTTGCATTGGGATAGAATGGTGTCCGTGTGAACCCTTTACTCAAAAGAAAAAATGCGTTTAATCATCTCTTACACTTTAAAAATATGTGAGATCCATATACAAAAGATAATATGCTTCGAAGTTCACCTTATTAATTGCATAAACAAAAATTGAGCCAGTGTTTACATGTCGTATCCAAAAAATATGTGCCTAGCATTTGTATTCGCAAGTTGTCGTGACGTCATCACAACAACGTCATCATTTCAAAATGGCTGTTGCTTCGCGTGTATTTGCCTTTGTTGTTGGTGTACTGATTTGCTTTGGGAATTGTGTTCATTCGAGTCACAAAACCGGTACGTATGTGTTGTATAATACACAGAAATAAGTAGATAACATAATTTAAATATTAGCTTGTGCAACCCTCTGAAATTTGTTAATACAACCGAGTAGGACTTACAATGATTATATGTAAACACTTTTCACGTTTTTTGAGCTCGGAGTTTACCGAATTGTTTGTTTTTAATACAGAGTTATCGATCTTGTATTATAATTTGCGCTGGGTTTTGGTCCGTGCTTTTAACTTCTAAATGCTGATGATAAGTTACAAATGTTTATGGACAAATGCAATTTAAATAATTCCTGTTGAATTCTTTATGTTAAATCGTAGATTATCACAATACACTTTGTGACTTATCTTACACAACACGTATTTAAATCAATTTAGCTCCCTCATTATGAACGGATTTTGTTGAAAATTGGACACAAAATAATTCAACACATAGAAAATTAAATTGAAATTGATCTACAAAAAATATATAAAACATAACACATTAAAAACACCAATTCAAAAGTCGAATTCGCAAAATCGTACAACGAAATATAATAACAATGTAAAATGTCACTTATCCTCAATTTGAGTGGCTGAACATATAATACATTGTGTTTACATTGTGTTTACTAGTGATGGGCATATCGGTTGAAATTTGCTAGTCGATTAATCGACATAATCGGACAGACGAACCGATACGATAATCGGTTATAATCGGATAATCGGCTTATTCTGTTATGCTGTTTATTTTACAGTCTTTACTTTCGTATTAAGTGTTGGTGAATGCCTCAATTCATTGCATATTCATAGTTGTTACGTCACACTTAGTTAAAATGTAATACAGTCTGAATATATGCATAAGAAATGGTGATATTTTGTCTACTATAAATGTTTACTTATGGAGACGTAATGTTCCATAACACCAATGGAAAGTAATAATATTTGCAATAGTTAAATTATATACACTGAAAAAGATAGCAGATAGATAAATCCTTTAATCAAAAATCAATCAATCAGGTTATACAATCAATAAACAATATGACTAGAATAAGCAGGATGCTGCAGCAGCTGGTAAATACACAATTCCATTTACAAGTCTCGACATCCTAAAGCAAATGTTCGTTTTCTACCAAACTGGTTGGTAGAACTTTTCCGACGATAAGTTTCATAAGCTGATCATCTACTGCAATCTTTCTGTCATTCATGTTGTGTAATTTCTCGAATGAAAGTTTAGGCTGGACTGGCTTCTGGCTGGGTGTATTCGGAGTACTTGCAGCTGGGTCGTAGGGGTGCATAACATCTATGTGTGTCAGGAATTTTCCTAAAAAAAAAATTAAAAAAATGAATGACTCGGAATTAAAACAAGAGGATTGTTTTGGTATATGTTAATAGTTTAATAATAATCATAAAGGTTGTGTTATTATTTAATCTGAGATGGAGATTTTTCACTATCAGGAACTCCCACTTATTTTTTTCTTGCACTTTTTTGTCTAAAGCTGTTAACAAGCCTGCACTACCAATCTAATATCACTAAAAATAAAAGTCCACTGCCACTTGCTTTTTATTCCTGCCATGGCTAGTATGTTTCAAACATTGTTTGCATATTTATTATTGTTTTTTGTTTTGTACAAAAAAACATTTTCTGATAATTGGGTGGGGGGGNATATATATATATATATATACATTTATATATTTATATTATGTTTTCATATATATATATATATATACATTTATATATTTATATTATGTTTTCATATATATATATATATATACATTTATATATTTATATTATGTTTTCATATATATATATATATATACATTTATATATTTATATTATGTTTTCATATATATATATATATATACATTTATATATTTATATTATGTTTTCATATATATATATATATATACATTTATATATTTATATTATGTTTTCATATATATATATATATATACATTTATATATTTATATTATGTTTTCATATATATATATATATATACATTTATATATTTATATTATGTTTTCATATATATATATATATATACATTTATATATTTATATTATGTTTTCATATATATATATATATATACATTTATATATTTATATTATGTTTTCATATATATATATATATATACATTTATATATTTATATTATGTTTTCATATATATATATATATATACATTTATATATTTATATTATGTTTTCATATATATATATATATATACATTTATATATTTATATTATGTTTTCATATATATATATATATATACATTTATATATTTATATTATGTTTTCATATATATATATATATATACATTTATATATTTATATTATGTTTTCATATATATATATATATATACATTTATATATTTATATTATGTTTTCATATATATATATATATATACATTTATATATTTATATTATGTTTTCATATATATATATATATATACATTTATATATTTATATTATGTTTTCATATATATATATATATATACATTTATATATTTATATTATGTTTTCATATATATATATATATATACATTTATATATTTATATTATGTTTTCATATATATATATATATATACATTTATATATTTATATTATGTTTTCATATATATATATATATATACATTTATATATTTATATTATGTTTTCATATATATATATATATATACATTTATATATTTATATTATGTTTTCATATATATATATATATATACATTTATATATTTATATTATGTTTTCATATATATATATATATATACATTTATATATTTATATTATGTTTTCATATATATATATATATATACATTTATATATTTATATTATGTTTTCATATATATATATATATATACATTTATATATTTATATTATGTTTTCATATATATATATATATATACATTTATATATTTATATTATGTTTTCATATATATATATATATATACATTTATATATTTATATTATGTTTTCATATATATATATATATATACATTTATATATTTATATTATGTTTTCATATATATATATATATATACATTTATATATTTATATTATGTTTTCATATATATATATATATATACATTTATATATTTATATTATGTTTTCATATATATATATATATATACATTTATATATTTATATTATGTTTTCATATATATATATATATATACATTTATATATTTATATTATGTTTTCATATATATATATATATATACATTTATATATTTATATTATGTTTTCATATATATATATATATATACATTTATATATTTATATTATGTTTTCATATATATATATATATATACATTTATATATTTATATTATGTTTTCATATATATATATATATATACATTTATATATTTATATTATGTTTTCATATATATATATATATATACATTTATATATTTATATTATGTTTTCATATATATATATATATATACATTTATATATTTATATTATGTTTTCATATATATATATATATATACATTTATATATTTATATTATGTTTTCATATATATATATATATATACATTTATATATTTATATTATGTTTTCATATATATATATATATATACATTTATATATTTATATTATGTTTTCATATATATATATATATATACATTTATATATTTATATTATGTTTTCATATATATATATATATATACATTTATATATTTATATTATGTTTTCATATATATATATATATATACATTTATATATTTATATTATGTTTTCATATATATATATATATATACATTTATATATTTATATTATGTTTTCATATATATATATATATATACATTTATATATTTATATTATGTTTTCATATATATATATATATATACATTTATATATTTATATTATGTTTTCATATATATATATATATATACATTTATATATTTATATTATGTTTTCATATATATATATATATATACATTTATATATTTATATTATGTTTTCATGGTGTACGAACCCAAGTAAGTAATAAAATTGAAATAAAATTGGAATTATATCGCGTTTCACCATTACCACGTGCAAAACGATAAAACCATACATGTACCTACTCCACGTGCTGAAGTATCCGATCGTAGCGGATGAATGATTTTACCGTGAATTTGCACAGAATGTAGTCAGATGACAACATGTACAATTTTAAATCAATATCTTTGCTCATATCTGAGATATTTAAGTTTGAAAAGTGTTGCGTTAGAAATGTCTCCAAGTGTACACGATTTACTATATACTACACATTGTTTCTCGTGTACTAAACATTTAAGCATACGAAAATTCTTATTGTAAACATGTTCAAGTTAAAGTTTGCGGTTTTATAGTCTGACATTTTTCTGACTGATCCGACGTTATTTTGGCAAAAAATCATGTTTTAATCACATCGGTAAACAGTGAATATAATTTAAAGGAATGTTGTCAAATAATTGGGAAATGTCTGGCAGATTAAAAGAATGAGATAAAATTTTAATGAAATGGTTAACGACGTTTTATAAGGACATTATCATGCATTTTCCCCAAAGCAAAATGGTAAAAAAAAACAATCCCAAATTGAAAAAAATGGGTTAAGAAATAAATTTAATATGATTTGTTCATCTAATTTGAATTATTATAAAGTTTTATTAGAGTTTAATTATTTTAGTTTGTCCCAAATCAGTGGACTTTTCACGCGAAAAAAAAAAAATCCCAATCCCGAAATTGCTTTTTTCCCCAAAATTCCTAGGAAAAGGCCTGATTATGTCATGATTTTGGTGTCTGCTGTTCGCTATTGCAGACCGATGCCAGCCGAATCCTTGCAAGAACCATGGGACATGTTATATTACACCAACACAGAGTGGAGGATTGGGCCTGAAGTGCAACTGCCACGTTGCATATCGGGGAAGCTATTGTCAAGAAAGTAAGTTCAGCTCATGAATACGGACAATTTGAAAAAAAAAAAAAAACAACAACAGAATTTCAAAATACTGTTACTTGATAGCGCTGCAATAGCCAGCGTGTCTCTTCACCATTGTGTGTATTCGAGCCGTCCCTGGGAAAACCGGTCTGATTTCATCAGCGTTAAGCGTCGCCCCAGATTAGCATGTGCAGTCCGAAGAGGCTTATCAGGGACGACACTTTCCGCTTTTATGGAATTTTTCATTTAAAGAAAGTCTCTCCTAAACCAAAATTAACTCTAGGCGTAAAGTATCGTCCCTCATTAATCCTAGTTTTCTCAGAGCGCGACTCATTAAAACTAATGTTGAAGTAAGTGAAATTGGCAGCTTTGAACCCAATGCTTTCGAATACTTACGCTCAACTTTAAACAAATACACTTACACGTTTTAATTTGTTTAAATAAGGTACTTTGTTTGCGATTTTTGTCTTATTGGGAAAAGTACCAACCCAATTGGGAAAAATGTGCGCGAAAAATCCTGTCATTGGGAAAATTCGCGTCGTGAAATCTTCATATTGGGAAATTGGTGCATTTACATTTTTTTGCTCCCAAATACTCTAAAATTGATAACTTAAGGTTGTCAAATTGTCAATATTATATTTACTTAGGTTCAACCCATGGAGATGCATAGGGACACTAACTTAATGTTGCATTTTATTTATGAAAAAAAGATGGAAACCTTCAGTTGGGATTTTTTGGCAGCAATTGAGAAATTTGTAGTGTTTTTTTTCTAATGGGAAAGTGCCGTTTTCCGGTACTTTATAAAGAAGGAAAAACAATCGCTGAAAATTTTGTATTACCATTGTATAAGTTCAGTTATATGTGTGTTTTTTTAGAAGGTAGCCTGTTTTATGCAAAATAAAATTGACGTTAGAGTAAACACAAACTAAAAACAGAATGCTCTTCATCAGAGACGCCCTTATGTTCAGCGCTGAAGTGCGGTAATATTAAAGCGTGCTTCGCCGCACCCAAAACTAAAAACAGAATGCTCTTCTTCAGAGACGCCCGTGTGTTCAGCGCTGAAGTGCGGTAATATGAAAGCGTGCTTCGCCGCACCCACGGGAACGCTCTGTTTGTGTGAGGGAATTCCACCCAGCAAGTACCAGTCATGTCTCGCTGATAAGCCTTTGTCGGACATCGGTAGGTGCTGAAAACATTGCTGGAAACCCAGTGTAAAGTATATGAGCCTCGTTCTGGGAAAAGGGTGCTTAATGCATCTAAATAAAATATTGTCCCAGTTTAGCCTGTGTAGTCCGCACAGTGTCTTACCTGATAAGCCTATGCGGACGGACTGCACATGCTAATCTGGGACGAGACTTTACGCACAAATATTAAATCCCGTTTTTCCAGAGCGAGGCTCATAAGTACTTTCTATAGGGTCCTTCACTTCTGGTGAAGTGAGGGAAAGATTGATTATGGACAATATATAAAAGAATTTTATTTTTGCAAAAAAATAAAGCTATGTTTTTATCTTCTGTATACGGTAACTGAACAGAATGAATGGTCTTTGTCAAACCCAATGAGCATGCCTCAAGCTGAATACTAAACCATGTTTGATAGATTACTACTCAGGTGTTTTTCTGCAATTTAAAAAAGACCGTAAAACGGACCCGATCCCAAGGAAAACGGACCCGATTCCAAAGCAAACAGATCCGATTCCAAACCGAAATAAAAAAATCCCAATCCCAACCCCCCTTTTTAGAAAGAAGGATCTATTAATTTTATTATTATATCTCAATTTTATTTCATAAACATCTAACAAAGTATATAACTATAATTTATATGATTTTGTTTTCCTAATTGGAAGTATAGGCTTGATGTGTCAATATTTGTTGATACAAAAAAATCCCAATTTGATCCATTTTGTCGATAAAAAAATCACAAATGTGCCATTTCATCCATTGAAAAAATCCCATTTTGACCATTCTCCTTTTCCCAAATTTGACCGAAAACCCCCTGCTACTTTTATGCAATAGGATTACATTGTTTAAATACACTTTAATATAACAACGACTTTTTACCTAGTTTCCCAAATAAGCATTGTCATATGGAATCTCACTTGTATGTGTAATTATCGTATTTACTTTCACCGCTGTTTTCATAACAATACTGAGAACAAAGTTCACTAAATTGTCTTTACCTTGACTGAGTGTGTCTCTGTGAGACAATGACATTTTTGATATTTAAGTTATTCGCACGGTATATATAACGGGCATTCTAACATACAACTCGCTTATACCCCTGATACATCGACTCCGTTTGACGGAATCCTCAATACTATTATTAACCTGTGACGTATGCACGCTTTGGGGCACGTGAGCGCCAATTTCACGTGATTTCCACTTCCTTGCTTTTTTAAAGCCAAGAAGAACTACTAAATAACACGGTTTCTTGATGGCAAATGGCGTTGTAAACAATGATGCAATGGTCACGTTGTTTTACATGTGACCCACGCGTGTTTAAATTTAGATCATTTCTGTCCATGGACAGAAATTGAAAATCCCTATTTTTGTATTGAATTTGGGCATTTCTTGACCGATGCTGAATAACATGTTTTGCGCATCTGACATAAATACCATTACATTTTGACTCTTATCACTTTTTTGCGACACATAACACAAATGGGAAAATATACCAACATCAACTCGGCCGGCTTTAATTGGTAAATGAGTAACGTCGTAATTTTGAACTGATTAATGATAATTTCGCCGCTAGTTACCCAAAGCTTATGACTTTGAGATCAAAATCCTGCACACAAGAACTGCAAATTATTGTCTATTTGGTCAATTAACAATTAAACTTATGACTAAACTTAATAATTGAGCCTCGCTCTGGAAAAAATGTTCAATGCATGTGCGTAAAATGTCGTCCCAGATTAGCCTGTGCAGTACGCACAGGCTAATCAGGGACGACACTTTCCGCCTAAACTGGATTTTTTTGCAATAAAGAGACTTACTTCAAACGAAAATACAATACAAACGGAAATTGTAGTCCATGATAAGACTGTGCGTACTTCACAGGCTAATCTGAGACGACACTTTACGCACAGTTTTCCCAGAACGCGGCTCATAATATGAAGTACGATTTTCAGCCCATTTCGAGGCAGTGCGGACTGGGACGGGGACGATGGCCAACACTGCAAACATCATCATCATTCTGGCGTCCATCCTTGTTGTGCTTGCCATCGGCTTCGCTCTCCTGTACAGACAGGCATCCACCAAGCTGTAAGTTATAAGGCCTTTTTACCGATATTCGGGTAAAAACTGTAATTATTATTCATGGGGCATTAGTTTTCGTTGATTTTGTGGGTTGCCCAATCCGCCAATTTAAAACAAACACACCGGAAAATGACCGAAGCAAATTCCTTATTAAAAAAAATATCAGTAATCAACGAATTAACGTGACCACGGAAAAGCTAAGCCGACAAATATAAAAGAGTTAACAGTATTCGGGTAAAAAAAACTATATATTCGGGGCAATCGTTCTGGTGTAGGTTGGTTCACAAATTGTATTAAGGTAACTTTACTTTTACACTTATTCAAACAGCTTTTATTCACCTGAAACAAGAAACCGTCGGAGACGGTTGATGCTCCCCAAAGTTTTTTTTTGTCACAATATTGCACTATATATTCAGATAAAAGGAAACGTCTTGAGGGGCATAACTTTGGACAAAATAATACGATGGATGGTTTAGCAACTTAAAAATGTCAAAGGTCATAACTCTCTAAATAAATCATTTAACCAGAACCGACTAATAACATTCGCATCTCCTCAAGGTAGTTAAGCTTCCCATAAAGCTTCATTGAATTCCAGTCAGTAGTTGGGGAGAAATAGCCCGGACAAGAATTGCACTATATGAACAATGGGAAATTTCAAAGGGCTATAACTCTGTGAAAAATCATCCGACCATAACCGGCTGATAATATGCACATCTCCTGTTGGTAGTGAAGCTTCCCATAAATGTTCATTGAATTCCCGTAATAAGTTGCTGAGAAATAGCTCGGACAAGAATTGCACTATATGTACAATGGAAAATTTCAAAGGGCCATTACCCTGTGAA
>VMBQ01007869.1:11179-41986 GCA_007657795.1 Dreissena rostriformis
AAAAAAAAAATAATGGGGGGGGGGGGGGAGCATTATAAATATGTACATGTTCCGATGTATTGTAATCAAGTATGGTTAAATTCGAAAAGGTAAAATAATATTTTGCTCGCAATTAAAATTGCGGAATATGCATGCAGCGGTCGATGTATTGACATGCACTTGGTTTTTATTTCAGACATGAATTAGACCTTATGTATCTAGATGCCGAGCATAAGGGCTACACTCCAGTTTCACGGCTTCCTACCCTGAGTGAGGCCATCAGTGACGTAATAAAGACGACATTTTGTTGTGCCCAGTCTGTGTTCCCCTCTAGTTACCGTCGCCCGGACGACTCCTCTAGCTTCTATCCCCCTAACGCCAGTCGCAACTGCAGTAAGAATGAGTGTAACATTGAGAAGCGCGCTTTACCGCGATTAAGATTTGATTAAAAACGTTTATTTATGGGCACATTTTTTTGCGTTGTTGACTGTGCTCACTTTTTATACAGCCGTTAAAAACGGGACGTTTTATAGTTTCACCCTTGGCGGGCGGGCGGGCGGCGGCGTCCACAGCAGTGTCCGCTCTCTATTTCAAATAATTTTCATCCGATCTTTACCAAACTTGGTCAGAAGTTGTATCTAGACGAGATCTAGGTCAAGTTTGAATATGGGTCATGCCGGGATAAAAACTAGGTCATGGGGTCACTTAGTGCATTTCAAGGATTAAGCATGGTATCCGCTCTCTAATTGAAGTAGTTTTCATCCAATCTTCACAAAACTTGTTCAGAAGTTGTATCTAAGCAATATCTATGTCAAGTTTGAATATGGGTCATGCCAGATCAAACACTAGGTCACGGGGTCACTTAGTGCATTTCAAGGATTTAGCATGGTGTCTGCTCTCTTAATGAAGTAGTTTTCATCCGATCTTCACCAAATTTGGTCAGAAGTTGTGTCTTAATGATATCTAGGTCAAGTTCAAATATGGGTCATGCCGGGTAAAAAACTAGGTCACGAGGTCACTAAGAGCACTTCAAGCATTTAGCATGGTGTCCGCTATCTAATTGAAGTAGTTTTCATACAATCTTCACCAAATTTGGTCAGAAATTGTGTCTAGATGATATGTTGGTCAAGTTCAAATATGGGTCATGTTTAAGTTATCAAGTTGTCCAAAACCTTCAAACGGGCGTATCTTGTGACAGTTTTGCACTCTTGTTACATTTTTTTTACAGCGGCAACATTTAACTCCAATGGTATTGTGCGTTTTTTTCTAATTTAGGAATTGCAAACATACTGCAATTGTTTTACATTAACCAATAAATGCTACATATTTGTGATCTTATACATTCATATAAATGTTTATATTAAGCGGTTAAAATTAACAAATAAGACTAACTTTAGCCTACTTGCTAAAACTGAACATAATTGTGCACACTTCTCATCATTTTATGTTATAATCAGTATGTAATGCGCGTTGACATTATGAACAAAGTATTCTGTATGGCTAATACATAGGCGGCATTACTTATAATTCCGATGTCCACACATGGACTCAGGACCATTATATCGTTCATTGAACAATGAGCTTACGATTGCTTGTCAGTGGTAGTTACCATATAGATGTAGTATGCCTAGATAGGACCTCTGACGGACATTGATCTTACACACGACACTCCCCCTTCACAAAGTAAACATTTGTGGTACGTTCATTTAGAAGTATATGCTAAATTCTAAATTTACAGTCCGGACCAGTATTGACGTATGCACGGACGGACGGACGGACTCAGACAAGTACACACCCCGAACTGCAATTGAGACAGAAACACCAAACTGACCGCACGCGGGGCTCTACACAACTGTTTGGGCGCACTGATTATAGTACCATTAAATACTTCAATTAGGTGATGTCCTATTGTCGAGAAAAAGAAGTGCGTTTTCTGCGTTTAGAAGTGGTATCAATCCTTGCGCCAAAACCAACAGTATGGATGTTGATTTACCCATTTATGCCTAGTGGACTATCCCATCCTTCTAAATTAAATCAATTTATTTCCAAAATTAGGGATGTCTAGTATATTTATTTCTATATTTAGAATATTTCTTACAGAAATTTCGTTAAGCAAACAGCGCAGAGCCTGATGAGACGCCGCATTATGCGGCGTCTCATCTGGGTCGACGCTGTTTGCCAAGGCATTTTTTCTAGACGCTGGGCATACTTGGGTTAAGACCCATACATCACTAGGATAACAAGAAGTACTTATATTTGAGCCTAGGTCTGGGTAAACTGTGATTAATGCATGTTCTTAAAGTGTCGTCCCAGATTAGCCTGTGCAGTCCGCTCACACTAATCAGGGACGACACTTTCCACTTTTTTGGCATTTTTCGTATAAAGAAAGTATCTTCTTAGCGAAAATCCAGTTTAGGCGGAAAGAATTGTCACTGAGTAGCCCCTTCGGACTGCCCATGCTAATTTCATTATCTGGGACGACACTTTTCGCCTATGAATTGATCCCATTTTCACAGAGCGTGGCGCATTTCCTGTAATGTTTGTTTATTTTATTATTTTCGCATTACACTTTTTCAGATGCAGTTGAACAAAACATGTGGCCAGCACCTTATATGGACAGCAATCGCTCATTTTTTAAAACGCAGTCTTTCACAAGAGAAAATAACAGCAAGAAATGGACACGTAATGCAAACTTGTATATAACTTGTCATAACCCAAATGCCCAGAGGAAATACAAAAGAAACGTGTATAAAAAAAGGAACGAAAATGCGTGTAATACATACTCTAAGGGAAACGCATGCAAAAGAACTAAACAAGAAAAACGAAAGCGCAAGAAGAAATACAGTGTTAATGTGAACATGAACAATGAATCGGGCTTGTCGTATGGGGGCTTGGCAGATAGGGGCGTGGCAGATAGTTATTGGTGCCAGAATATGCCCTTTTTGAAATACTGTAACAGCCCAAATATGAATAAAAAATATTTTAACAGAGGACGACAAGAGCTCGGTGAAGAGAACATCACACGTCATGTTCCATACCAACAAATGACGTATAAAGAGTATAAAGAAACCTTACCGAGTAAAGATCAATTAAAACGTGCGATTTATGAAGATGAACGACACAACTTTGCTAGATGTAGTGGGGATAATACGGGACGTTGTGACCTTCGTCAAGAAAAGACGCCAATTGCCACGCTGAGAGATACGCATAACCAAGGTTTGTTGAAAGTAGACGCAACAGGAAGAAAGGCTCGAGACAATGCTACGCAACTCGGAGGGGGGATATGGGTAACAACTATCATCGTACCGGATGAACGTGGGGAAGAGAAGGAGAAGCTAGTAATAGACTTTACCGGTGATGATGACTTTATGAATGGAGTCCCATATTCCGAGGATGATGACGAACAGTCACCCGAGGCCGAGGATTATGCAGATCAATCACTCGAGGCCGAGGATTATGCAGAACAATCAATTGAGGCCTGGAATTATGCAGAACAATCACTTGAGGCCGGGGATTATGCAGAACGATCACCCGAGGCCGGGGATTATGCAGAACAATCACTTGAGACCGGAAATTATGCAGAACAATCACTTGAGGCCGGGGATTATGCAGAACAATCACTCGGGGCCAGGGATTATGCAGAACAATCACTCGGGGCCGGGGATTATGATAAACAATCACTCGGGGCTGGGAATTATGCAGAACAATCACTTGAGGGCGGGAATTATGCAGAACAATCACTTAAGGCCGGGGATTATGCAGAACAATCACCCGAGGCCGGGGATTATGCAGAACAATCATCCGAGGCCGGGAATTATGCAGAACAATCACTCGAGGCCAGTGATTATGCAAAACAATCACCCGAGACCGGGGATTATGCAGAACAATCACTTGAGGCCGGGAATTATGCAGAACAATCACTCGAGGCCGGAGATTATGCAAAACAANAAAGACGATTTCCTTGTGATGAAAGAGGTACCTTTCAAAGAAGAAATGGATGACCCATACTCTGACAGTTTAAGAGAACAGGTGAATGAACGCAGAAGTGCACAGTCAAATTATCCACGTGGTACCGACAATGTTACAAATACGTCATCTGTGACAAGTACGAGCACCTTGGTTACAGACGGTTCGAGCATAAATGGTAACACTCTTGAGGAAGCGCATGTGCCTGAAACCGAGTGAACGATACGATACGAGCCTCGCTCTGGGTAAACGGGGTTTAATGCTTGTGGGTAAAGTGTCGTACCAGATTAGCCTGTGCAGTCGGCACAGGCTAATAAGGTACTCCACTTTTCGTCTAAACTTGATTTTCACTAAGAAGAGACTTTATTTCAATGATCAATACAATAAACGTGGAAAGTGCCGTCCCTGATTAGCCTGTGCGGACTGCATAGGCTAAGCAGGGAAGACACTTTGCGCACATGCATAAAGCCCAGTATTCCCAGAGTGAGCTTCAGATGTTTCTTACCACGTGCTAACCGGTCTGTTGCTAAAATGAACAGAGACAGAATGTCTTTCCATCGTGTCAGTGCTTTGATTCGTTATTGTTCTGTTATACTAAATTAATAAAAAATATATTACAAAACCAAAGAAATAAATTTACGGAACAGTTTTATTTTTTGTTTCCTGTATTTGAAACTCAAATCACGTTAAGACTCTATGAATTCTTATATAAAAAACTAATGAGTTGATGGTTTCTTCTCAAAATTTGTTAGGTGACAAATCCTGTATACATTTACATCGCGTGTGTCGTTTAACCTTACTGTATTTTAAGTTTTCAATTTAAACCGACGGCTTACTGGGTTCTATAAGCGGGTTGGGCCTTATACGCGACGGCTATATGGTACATTGTACGGACCGCAGTTCGGGCCTTATACCCGATGGGTATATGGTACATATACGCGGACTGCGATTTGGGCCTTAAATCCGACGGCTATATGGGACCTATATGAAGACAGCGGTTTTGCCCTTCACCCGACGGCAATATGGTACATATACCTGGACGAAAATTTGGACTCTATACCCGAAGGCTTTATGATCCCTATACGCAGACAGCGGTTTGAACCTTATACCCAACGTCTATATGGGACCTGGACGGCGACAGCGGTTTGAGTACTATACACGACGGCTACATGGGAGCTATACGCAGACAGCGGTTTGGGTCCTATACATGACGGCTATATGATTCATATACGCAGACAGCGGTTTGTACCTCATACCCAACGTCTATATGGGACCTGGACGCAGACAGCGGTTTGGGTCCTATACACGACGGCTATATGATCCCTATACGCAGACAGCGGTTTGTACGTTATACCCAACGGCTACATGGGACCTTAACGCAAACAGCGGTTTGAGTCCTACACACGACGGCTATATGAGACCTATACGCAGACAGCGGTTTGGTTCTATACCCGACGGCTATATGAGACCTATACGCAGACAGCGGTTTGGGCCTTATACACGACGTCTGTATGATCCATATACGCAGACAGCGGTATGGGCCTTATACCCGACGGCTACATGATCCCTATACGCAGACAGCGGTTTGGGCCTTATATCCGACGGCTTTATGAGACCTATACGCCGAAATCGGTTTGGGTCCTATACCCGACGGCTATACGGGACATATACGCAGATAGCGGTTTGGGCCTGATACCCGACGGCTATATGGGACCTATACGCAGACAGCGGTTTGGGTCCTATACCCGACGGCTATAAGAGACTTATACGCAGACAGCGGTTTGGGCCCTATACCCGACGGCTATAAGAGACCTATGCGCAGACAGCGGTTTGTACCTTATATCCGACGGCTATAAGAGACCTATACGCAGACATAGGTTTGTATCTTATACCCAACGTCTATACGAGACCTTTACGCAGACAGCGGTTTGGGTCCTATACCCAACGGCTATAAGAGACCTATACGCAGACAGCGGTTTGTACCTTATACCCGACGGCTATATGAGACCTATACGCAGACAGCGGTTTGGGTCCTATACCCGACGGCTACATGGGACCTATACACAGACAGCGGTTTGAGTCCTATACACGACGGCTATATGGGACCTATACGCAGACAGCGGTTTGGGCCTTATACCGACGGCTATTTGGGACCTATACGCAGACAGCGGTTTGGGTCTTATACAATATATATTTTGCATTTTAGTTTCATTCATTTCATACAAATTATACCAAGAAAATGTCATACCGTCGCGAATCCGTTTAGAGCAATTTAGTTCATACGATAGGTTACATATAATAATAAGCCAGCGTAAAAACAAACATGGACTCATATATAGACTTATTTAGGCGCGAAAACAAGTATGTTACTCTTTGACATCCAAATGTATACACATACTTGCGTATCATCTGGCCAAGTTACCTTTCCTTGAAAAATCGTACGTGAATGAGCTTGGTGATAGAAGGATGACTGTATCATTAACTCAAGCGAGTCGCGTTCAGGGAAAACTGGGCTTAACGCATGTGCGTAAAGTGTCGTCCCAGGTAAGCCTATGCAGTCCACACAGGCATATCAGGTACGACATCTACCGCTCTAATGGAATTTCTCGTTTAAAAGAGGTCTCTTCTTAACGAAAATCAAGTTAAAGCGGAAAGTATCGTCCCTTACAAGCCTGTGCGGACTGTACGTGCAAATATGAGACGACAATTTCACGGTGCCTATACGACGTGACTTTATAAGATCGGTGTTGGGAGAATAAATCGCGACCCAGATAACATTTTGAAGGATGTCTTTTTTAATATTACACCATTTTTAATGGGATAAAGTGAAGAGCCCGCATTCGTGAGAGTCTTATAGGTATCATGATTGTTTTTTAAACAAAAAAAGTATTTTTTCAGTTAAGTGCAACCGCGCGTTATACAGTCGAGTTACCATTAACGGATCAGTAGCGAAAATAAGTCGTTCTGGTGAAAAACAATTACACTTTTGCGAATTATTTTTTATACCAGTTAAATAAAAAACTAACTTTTCTTACTTTTCCAGCGAATATTCTGTTTTAAAATGTAATGTAATATGAAGTCCCAACACTGATCCGACATTTGTCTAACCGTTCAAAAGCGCGGTTGCACTTTATTTTAATTTAAGAATAAATCCTTGAATACGTCAGTAATCGGTGACACAATTTAACGTTGCGTGCAGCATAAAAGTGTGCACGAATGATTAACACATCGAATTGTTTACCAATAACACAGGCTTATTAGATAAAGTAATTCTGATGTTTTTCATATTGCCATAAGCAGCATTAAAAATTGTATTTTATGCACTAGTTAACATTCTGAAGAAAAAAAAACATGTTTTAATTAACAAGTTATTTGAAGAAAAAAAGCGCCACTTACCAGTGTGTTTACATCCCTTAACGTGTAATTGTGAACCCCACAGAGTCACGTGATCCTGCACCCTAATATAGCGCTGTAACGTTAACCTGACACTGACAGTTATGCACGAATATTTAAAAGTACAGCTGTGATGAATATATTAGTGTTCGTATTGAAATGAAATGTGGGACAGAAGAAATATTACGCTTACTAAGTGTTATGTTATTGATCTACTTTACCAAATGTATGAAGATGATGGAAAACTGTAAGCCTTATCATACATTTTGCCCACGTACCTTACCGTCTCCTCCCAACACCCGCCCGCCCAGTACCGGATTACCCATTAGGCAGAGTAGGCAACTGCCTATGGACCCCGCGACTTCTAGGGTCCCCACGAGACCGTGACGAAAATAATTTTTACTTTTACTTTCTTAGAATAATCTTAATTCTGGGTCAATGGTAAAATACGTAAATATACATACTGCAGTTTTCTTGAATTCAAAATCTAATAATTATAATTTCGTTTTGGCAAAACGGTATTACAATGACATGTTTCACCTATAAAAGGACATTGTCTCAGTGTTTGTTTTGCCAAACAGTGACACTGGTAGGCTTATTCAAACGAGTGAAATCGACTTGGTACTGGCGTTCTAGTAGGCACTAGGCCGACTAGAGGACTTGGGCATGGGCCCAAAAAGTTTCACTGCCTATGGGCCTCCACAGTGCTAATCCGGCGATGCGCCCGCCAACCCCATCGTATGATAATTGTTTAGCGCAATGGACCACACATAAAAAGTTGGTACAAACCGGTAGCGATTTCATTCATTTTCATAAATGTTACCACCAGCCACCTCCTCCAACCTCCAACACCGCCCCACGATAATTTGTTTGTTCTGCAAATATAATCAATATCTTCGGTAATCATTTCGTTTTCAAAGTTTGTTTTCTTGTCCATAATGTCATTTCGAGCCATGAAACGATCATACGTCGACACAATCAAATCAGCCAATGGCATTGATGGTCTGTGGGTGAATTCAGCGATTGTGATGGATCAAACACGACTAAGTTATTGCTACATTGATGAATGTTGCTGAAATCAGCCATAAAACTGTGTTATTTAACACAAGGAAGGAACTGTCTGTAATATGGCCACTTCTCATTGCGCGCTTCAAACATGAACACGGTCTAAACGAAGATCTACATTTTGTTCAGTTCCCTTGTTATGTTTGCTCTGTTTCAGTTTCTGTTTAGGCTGTCAATGTAGTGGTTTACTTACTCAATAATACTTGTCTACCATAGTTTGTGATTGACGCCCATATATTATAAATTGTGATGCTTACAACGGATCACCGTAGTTTATCGAACGGGGAAGTCATAGTGTATATGACGTCATTAAAGTGTCTTATTTCAAGATGGCTGAAGTTTTGTTTACTTTTTTTATTCAAATTTGTATAATAACGACAGTTTCACCAATAGAAAATACAAATGATACAGGTACGAATTTTAAAGCTAGTTTTGAGCTTAAGCATGTAAAATATAATAACATTATGCTTTTTTTTTCATTATTTGCTGTAAAATTGCATATCAGGAAAGAAGGTTACATTTCATTGACTTTGGCTTTGCTAAAAATCATTTCAATGCACATTGATGTCATAAATGACAGTAAATAAGTAGATTTAAATGTCTTGAAGAATATGAATCGTTACTTAGTGATATAGCAGATAGGCTACACAAGGTTTGCGATAAGTCAACGATACAATAGTTTGCAATACGATACGATAGAAAAATCACTTTCAGAAATTCAGTATCATTTCTAAAGGCAGTGACATTCTTGAAGCCAATGTTTTATTAATAAAACGTAAAGCATTAGGGAGCTAATTCAACTACATGTACTTGAATGGCCCTTTCACAAAGAACATACAAATCGCAGAGTGGGCCACACTCCGTGCGTTATGTATTAATGTATATGCTTTTTAATAACTATTATTAACTACTGAATTATTGCTGTTGTTTGTTATAGCTATACAACACAATTTCAAAGTCACCCAACTAATTGAAGACTACCCCCATGGCCTATTGGACGCTCACTTAGCCGAGTCTGACTCAAACTCACAGTCAAGTACGTCTGTACCAATGAAAGGGTTCCACCTTCAATTATCATATCCACAGTCTCGTACAAAAAGGTCAAGATTTAATCATGACAATGAACGTAAAAAACTGGACAACAGAATAAAGGAAATTGACACGCAATTAACAAAGCTTTACGATGGAATACGTGTATTCAATAGATTGTATGGGTTCACCCCCAAACATTTGAATGCCAAGGAGAAAAGTCTATTGGAAGAGAAACAGAAACTACTCGAATCCATAAAAGCCTTGGAAAGCTCAGAAAAGGAAAGATCAGAAAAGGAAAGATCAGAAAAGGAAAGATCAGAAAAGGTACTGTTAAAGGAAGTTGACTATGTATAACTATAGAAAGTCCTCGAAAGTAAATATTTATTGTTGATTATCAATGTCCATTTGCTGTCAGTCTGCAGTTTTTTTTTGGCACGATTATATCGCGATTTTATATTCCCAATGACAAAAAGTATTTCCTTTTTTCCCAAAATTTGGTAAAAAAATGCCAAAGAAGTGTATTCTGATTATTTTTTATCTCAAATTTATTTTAATTACATCTAACAAAGTGTATAAAAATTATTTGTATGATTTTGTTATTTAAATTTCAATTATTGTAAAGACTTTTTTTCCAAATCAGTGGACTTTTCGCGCGAAAAAAATGCAATCACAAAAAAGCATTTTTTTCCCAAAGAATGCTTCAGAATTTATTTTCCCAATTTCTTGTAAATGCCGATAGAATTCAACATTTGCAAAGCAATGGGCATTCTTCACAAAAAGTGGAAAAACCCACCTGGTCTGTTTTAGCGCTTAGTGACAAAAAAAGGTGGTTTATTTAGTAAAATCAATAACATCCATCAAACAATAACGTCCATGTTTTGCTTATCCATACTTTAGACCGACCCCCTTGTGAAGTTCTTGTTTAGCTGNTACCCCCATGGCCTATTGGACGCTCACTTAGCCGAGTCTGACTCAAACTCGCAGTCAAGTACGTCTGTACCAATGAAAGGGTTGCACCTTCAATTAGTCTCGTACAAAAAGGTCAAGATTTAAACATGACAATGAACGTCAAAAATTGGACAATAGAATAAAGGAAGTGGACAAGGAATTAAGACATATTGACGTTGAAAAAAGAAAATCGAACCCTTATCAAATTCTTTTTCCTGCTTATTACAAAAAAGCTATGGAAATCGTGGAGCAGAGGGAGAAAAGTCTTTTTGAAGAGAAACAGAAACTTGTCGAATCCATTAAAGCCTTGGAAAGAGCAGAAAAGGTACTGTTAAAAGAAGTTGACTATGTGTGACTAGAGAAAGTCATCGAAAGTAAATATTTATTGTTGATTATCAATGTCCATTTGCTGTCAGTCTGCAGGTTTTTTTTGGCACGATTTTATAGCGATTTTATAGTCCCAATGGCAAAAAGTATACTTTTTATTCCAAAATTTGGTAAAAAAATCCCTGAGAAGTGTCTTCTGATTATTTTTTATCTCAATTTTATTTCAATTACATCTCACACAGTATATAATAATGATTTATATGATTTTGTTATTTTAATTTGAATTATTATAAAGACTTCTATCAAATTAGTTTTTCCCAAATCAGTTGACTTTTTTGTGCGAAAAAAAATGCAATCCCAAAATAGCGTCATGCACCGCAACAGGGGTTACTACTGTGTTTAAACTGCCTTACACGCAATATTAACGCCATATTAAAAAAAAATAAGATGGATATCAGCGGGGAATAAGTTTATTTTCACAAAGGATTCCATAATTTATAAAGTAAGCATATCGATAGCTTTTATTTTTATGTGAAAGTTAAGTACCGCGAGAATACAGATGACCATTAAAATTGTGCATTCCTTGAATACGTTTACTGTTAGTCGTTCATTGCGTACACTGTGTTGTTTCAAATAATATGTTTGAGACATAAATAGTACAGGGTGCAGGATCAACGGGGTTTTTAGGGGTGTACACACGGCTCGACAGCATGTAAACACACCGTAAAGAACTTTATTTTTGCAAATATCTCAAGTTATTGAAAATGCCGATATCTTAAGATTAAAGAATAAATCCTTGAATACGTCTGAAATCGGTGCCAAATTTCACTTTGCGTGAAGCATAACCGTGAACATGAATGATGTACGAATCGAATCTTTGGCCAAGAGCACATGCTTATTAAATAAAGTAATTCTGATGTATTTCACATTGCCATATGCAGCATAAACAAATTTATGCATGTAGTTGAAAAAGTTATTTGAAAAAAAACACCACTTACCGGTATGTTTACATCCATTAACGTTTAATTGTGAACCCCACATAGTCACGTGATCCCGCACCCTGAGTACCGATCTTGAAAGACCGACATTTTAGGCAGAAAGCTCGTTCTTTTTCAGGACTCTGGACAGGCCTGGAATGTAGAAGAAGTAAAGCGTCAACGTATGTATAAGGCATTAAGCGTTTGAAATTTAGTGTATTCTATTTTATCGAGTCTCAATCCCGATGGATTGCAAAGAAAATGCCAAACTCACGTGTCTTACATTATCTAGTACCTGCTCAAGACTTTATTAATGCCCCCACTTCTTAAAGTCAACAATGATTCAATTACTCTTGTTTACCTGCTCAAGACTTAGTTTATGCCTCAACTGCTTATGGTCAAAACTGATGAAATGACTGTTGCTTACCTGCTCAAGACTTAATTTATGCCTCCACTACTTATAGTCAACAATGATTAAATAACTGTTGTTAACTGTTTTATTTTACAGTTATTTCCCTGTTGGGCAAGTGCGAAACTGCTTCTATCTTGATTAAGATCATGTTTGACAAACCGGGAAGAGCTGCTGCCCGCATTGCACTCAAGGCAGAAGGAGTCGAACGTATGTGTACCGGCTTATACTTAACACCACCGAAATTTACATAAATAATTGACTGAGTGAATGATGGGCCTTGTTTGACATATCTTTGGACATGTAAATGAGGTTTTCTTCGACATAGTTACTGAAAATGTTACCCTGCTCAAAGTATAAACTACTCTCTATATTTGTTTATCCGTGTACAAAGTTCGAAGCCAATATATTTCCATTTAACATTATTATTCGTCTAACTTAATATAATTATATTATTATAACAAAATTTATCGCGCTTTGTTACGAAAACTATTTTCTTGTGTTTTAATTAAGTGCAGTATTAAACTTATTGAACCGATCGCAAAATGTCGTCTTAAAATGTTAACTGTTGCAGTTGAATTTAAAGTAACTTTTGTAGCTATGTACTTTGAAAGATGAACACTAGTATGCTTGTATCTGTGAACAAATACTAACACCTTAAATAATACATCAGTTTTCCATACAATACCATTAGGCATCATTAATGCTATGGATACCTACTAAACATGAAAAAGCTTGAATTAACACATGTGTGTATGAACTTTTCTGTTTTGATTGCAGTCGATGACTCTGTTTTTTTGGGACTCCAATGCAAATTCGTGCAAATGTCTCTTAGAAGGATTGACGTAAGTTATCTTTGTTTCCATCTACACAAATCGGATTCATTGCATGTGGCATGTGCTGTTGTTGTAAATTGTGTCGATAATATTAACAGTTTGATTCTTTATTCTTTAACAAACATAACTATAGGCCATCAACCAGGAAGTTCATAGGAAGATTCATTTCAATGAAAACTCAATAAATGCAGTGCACATTAATCAATCATGTTGTAATTGTATAGCCATTTGTGAGTTTTTATTTAATAAATTTTCTTAAGGGCTTATTAAAATACTGTCAGAGGTATCACCATGAAAATTCATAAATAGTTATATCGCAATAAGAGAAGTGCGCACTTTTGTGCGTAGGTAGGTCTGTTTGTGGCAAATTGTAATGAACAAGAACCATAGCTCTTTCATAATTGCACAATAATTGCGTGTTGTTAGTTGCATCAAATTCAAACCTCGTTCGTAGGTGGCATTTTTAGAGGGGAATTTTAGATGTTTTTTTCCTCGCCAAATGTCTTGCAACCCCCTCAGTGTTAGTGTTTGTATTGGATAATGCATAGAATGAAGCTGTGCTGTGTTCCAGAGAGATCCAGGGCGAGTACTGGAGAAGAATGGAAAACTTGAATGTAAGATTTAATATATATGGTAATTTTAATACGGTCTCCAGAAATATTAAAAAAAAAATAATCTGTTGATGCCTCTATGGTAAACGAGAAGAAATTCATTTAATCATTTCTAACATAGAATGAAAAAGAATGATGATGTTGCTGATGATGATGATGATGATGGTGATGATGCTGATGATGGTGAATATGATGATGATGGTGGTGGTGGTGGTGGTGATGATGATGATGGTGGTGGTGGTTCTTCTGCTCCTGATGATGATGATGATGATGCTGATGATGATGATGATGTTGATGTTGTTGATGATTATGCGGATTATGGTGATGATGATGATGGTAGTTGTGGTGGTGATGATGATGATGATGGTAGTTGTGGTGGTGATGATGATGATGATGCTGCTGATGACGATGATGATGATGTTGTTGATGATGACTATGGGGATGATGGTGATGATGATGATGATGATGATGATGATGACGATGATGATAATGATGATGATGATGATGATGATAATGGTGCAGCTGCTGCTGATGATGATGATTATTCACACTTTTTACAGGTTTCAATCTACAGGCAGAGAGAGAGTTACTCGTTTTTGCCTCCGTCATCGCGGGTAAACGCAGCGGTGAGTTTATAACATGAGGTAGTGGTGTAAGTACTTTGGAAACGTTGTTTTTTCATATAGTTGCATGTGTCATATCATCATGTATTTTATTTCTTACCTTAAGCTGACTAATATATGAAGGATAAATTTGTTCAGAGCTGTGGCAATATTTTAACGTCTTAAATGGTGTTATGATTGTCTGAAATCCATCTTTGTGAACTAATTAATTCAAAGCGCAGTCGTTTGCGTAATGAAATACCAAATATCTATAAAAAAAACTCTTTAGGTTAAATCCCTAGCAGACTCTTAAACAGAAGCACTTGAGTAGTTCTTTGGATGATTCATTTCCAATTAATATTGAAGTAGTATTTTCATTTTCAATGAATACGAGACCACGAGTACATGTATGATGTTCTTGCGATCAATTACTTAATTACCGTTTCATCAGACGTTCTAATTACAATTATACTGATGTTTCTTTAAAGTGGATTTTACGTTTGGTATATGTCTGCCCGGCGGTTAAAAACATAAACAATAAACTGCTCTTTTTTTGTCAATTCAAGAAAATTATTATTGAATCTCATAACTTTTTCGAAACATACTAACCCGTTTTTTTCCTCACACTTTCAGAGGGCACATTCCTACAAAGATCCCAGGACCAGTTTGCCAAATGCAAGAAATGAGAGAGCTTTTTTTTATAAGCTTGATTACTTTTCTTCAAATTTATCGTTTTTATGTTTCATGTTTTCTATGAATAGTTCCTCCTTTAACAATAGCAAAAAGTGAGAGGTCGCTTTAAGGGCCGTCTATTAACACGATTGTACAATGTTTGCGCTTTGAAATATATAATTATGATGAAAAAACTTGAACATATCTGACTGTTGCTATTTTTAACCAATTTAATAAAAAGCTTTCTCAGTTTTAATATTTCTTGAACCGGTTTTGAAATTCATTATACGAGTGTAGGTTATTTGAGACCAACATGCAATCCCTTCCTTGACCTTGATTTGTCAATGCCTAAATTACGCATTTGATCATTTGAGCCCCGGTCTGGGAAAACTGGGCTTAATTTCTATGCGTAAAGTGTCGTCCCAGATAAGCCTGTTCCTTCCGCACAGGCTAAACAGGAACGATACTTGATTTTTTTGTTAGACGAGACTTCCTTTTAACGTCAAAATTCCATCAAAGCGGTAAGTGTAGTCCCTGATTAGCCTTTGCGCACTACACAGGCTACTCTGGGGCGACACTTTACGCTAATTAATTTAGCCACGTTTCCATAAGAACGTAGCTCATTTGATCATTTTTTCCATTAACGGAAAACTGTGATAATAATCTTCGTCTTAAAAATATGTATATGACCTTAATTAAGAATCGCATTTGAAGCTTTGTGAACATGGACCATGGTCTTTTAACCCTTTGCATGCAGGGACATTTGTCGTCTGCTAAAATGTTGTCTGCTGAATTTCTAAAATTAGCATTTCTTCGATTTTTTTCAAAGAATACTATCAGAATAGCAAACAGTTTGGATTCTGATGAGACGCCACGTTTTGTGGCGTCTCATCTGGATCCAAACTGTTTGCAAAGGCCTTTAAAATTCGGTTCCAGCGCTTAAAGGGTTAAAGGTCAGTTTCGGGCTGTATATTGTTATATTACATATTGGGGGTTGTTATGGACAGTTTCGTGTTTATGTTAAATGTTTTGGTGCATATTTACGCTTGTAAAGTGCTTCTTTTCAGCTCTTTTCTTTTATGTAGGCTGGTCACTCAAACTGCTTCTCCTCCCTAGGTGATGAACAACTGGACCTTTGAATACTTTTAAGCTCTACTCTTATAGCTATTGAAATCTGTATTAAATCGTTCAAAATACATTTTTTAAACTTGCATTATATTTTTGAAAAACAATGTTCACGCATATTTTGTGAATACTTCGGAAAAATAAACTTTCTTCACGCAATACTCATCGTTGTGTATTGTTTACAATTATTAAAACAACTTCATATACACGTGTTTTATACTGCTAACCTTAAATGTTAATTGGTTCTCAAACGGAATCGGTCAAATGATAAAAAAAGGCCGACTTGAGGAATGTATGGCATTAGTTTAAGAAATCATGGTTATCACATTTGTAGCAATTCAGGATCTGATTTTAACAAATATGAAAATCTCTATGTAAACACATCAAAGTTCATAAAATTTACTAAGAAGTGTGAAACTACATCCATAATTGTTGTCAAATACATATGCACTTTGCTTTGTCATTCATACAAAAAAAACGGATTTTTATAACTTGAATTTTGCAATTTTAAACTTGTAACATACTCAAACATATTGTCCGCACATAATTATGTTAAACATGAACCTTAAAGTATTTTTTTAATCGTTAATTCAGTAACAATGCGATACTTATAAAATGACTTGTACATACTGGTTCTCAATCATTTATTACTAGCAAATCAATATAATTATAATACACTCAAGAAACATTTATCAGGAGAGCAATACTGAACCCCATCCGCTAGTCATTTGATTTCAGGGCAAAACATTTTGCAAATACAATGTGCTTGATATGTAGGATAATACAAACATGATTAAACATTAAAATTGATTATATCTGCGGCATCGCCAGGGAACGGCCTCATTTGAGTTTTTACACGTTTTTACACACATTTTTACACTAAGCGTAAGTGTGAGTTTAAATAACAAAGGTAGCAAACACTTTGCTGAGGGCGAACATTTACCGTACACATTAAAAAGGGACAGGACATAAAGTTTACTGAAAGAACTTGAACAAATACAGTTCATCTTTTCATTGTGCAAAATGACCTTACGACGATATAAGCTCCTTTTAGTCATTAAGAAAGTTATGACTGACCTTGCTCACACTCATGTCTTTCAATAATCATCCTACTAACGGTGTTAAACGGAATTGACCGAAGTTGTACTTGATCAAGGGAGATCACCCTCGATGTTAAATCAATAAATAAAAATAAAAAATAAATAAAAGAGCATTTACCGTCGAAAAGTACAAACTCACTCGTCTTATAACATTTGATGACAAATGACAAATCATGGTAGGTCTTTTATATAGTATACTCTTCTTTATTATGATATCATCATAACTTTGAAAAATGACTATGTAGTGGTACCACGGTCAAGAAACACTGAATAATTTCCTTAAACAGGCTAATATTTTCCACAACTTTATTAAATTAACAAGTGACGTATCCAACCAACAACACGCATGTCTTGATACTGTCTCATTTATCATTGATACTATTGAAGGGGAAACCGTGTGATTGGCCTTTATTCTAAACAAACAGATAGTCATCAATGCCTTCTTCCATCTAGCTGCCACACACGAAACTGCTGCAGAAATATTCCGAACAGTTTAGCAATCCGTATTAGACGCAAATGCACCCAGAAAAGTGCCTCAGATTTGAGATCACAAGAGCTAGCTCAATACCTTCGCAAGCGCGACTACAACGATGATAGTGTTTCCCAGGCTATTTTTAAAGCGAGCGCACTGCAGAGGGAGGAATCGCTTTCATACAAAACAAAGGTCACACATTCAAGAGTTCCGTTTGTGGACACTTACCAGGCTTTAGCTAAAGCGAGTTGCCAAACATTACTGCAATTATTGACAACCACTGGTCCAAAATATTGACATCTAAAAACTACAAAAAATATTCCCTGAAAAGCCCGTTATAGCCTACCGAGGGCCGAAACGACTCAGGCACATCCTCGTGCGTGCCAAAATTTAACCCGAAACTGTGAAAAATGTCCCAGGTGAGTCAGTCCCTTGCAACACTGCTCGTTGTCAAACTTGCAATATTATGCAGCCAACACAGACACTCAACAGTATATAAGGCGCCATAAAGTCCATCAAGGGTTCCCATAACTGCAAATTCAATATACCTGATGATGTGTAATGTGTGCAACACACAATATGTTGGTGCGACAAAAATGGCTTTGAGCAAACGCATACACTTGCATAGGTCTGATTGGAAACACGTGAATTTAACAGATCCCCCGTTGCAGCACATTTTAGCGAAACTGAACACACGTTTGAGGCCATCGTCCTATGCTGTACTAGTTCAAATGTCTCTATACAAAATCGAAATGGCTCTGAAATCGTCTCTTCAAAAATATAAGAGGCCATTTTGCATTAGAATGTTTTGGATTGAACTCCACTTGCAGAGTAAGAAGCGTGTTTTATTTCGATTATTTTATAGGCCACCAAACGCAGATGCTCATATACTAACTTAATTGGTGACTCTATAGGTCTAGCAATCGAAACCGGCATATCTGATATCATTATAACCGGTGCCCTTAATATGAAGAACAGTCAAGTTATTAATGAACCAATGCATTTTATGGAAAGATCCTCGTCAATTGTTGACTTAATGTTAGTACGTTACCCAAACATCTTGCATTATCAGGTGTTGGCAATTCTTTTCTTGATCAACAAAAACGCAACCATTGTTCTATGTATTGTTTATTTAAACATAATAAGCCCAATGCGAAAATATACGAACGTCGTTTATGGTAATATGAAGATGGTTACTACGCTTCGCTACGAGAAAATTGTTCAGCACTTAATTTGAATAAAGTTATAAGTATTAATGTTGACACCTAATCCTATTGTACATATATCACTGACACTAGCATTGGTAATGCCAAACAATGTATCCCAAACAGGTTAATACAAATCAAACCGCGTGATGCTCCATGGCTCAATTCACATATACGTCGAATGATAAGAAAACGCCAACGGGCTTACCGACTTGTGAAATCCAAACACAGTATTAATAATGTCCAAGTTTCGTACAATCAGAAACCAGACAATACAACTAATATGTCAAGCGAAAGATCAGTCTACGATTGTTAAAGCGAAAAACTTAAACAAAGTAATAACACGTCTAAGGACTGATGGAAAATTCTAAAGTCTTTTATCAACAAATTGAATAATAACATAAACACTCCACTCATACATCCAGTCGACAATTTCACTGTTACGGACTGTTTTGAAAAGAAAACAGTCAAAATAACTTCTTCCAAAACCAATCAATTACCACGATTGATACCAATTGCTAACTCGATAAAGACTTTAATTATTACACCTTCTAATGGCCATGATATGCTAAAGTAACTTTCAGTTGACAAAGCATCAGGACCTGACGGTATAAGTAACCATATTTTAAAATAATGTCTAGCTGAACTGTCCACCCCTATATGTGACTTCTTGCTTAAAAAAATGTATGATGCTAAGCTGTTGAACAGAAACACATGTCAATGCATATTTTAATAAGAGCACCGCCTAGCGGGTGCCAGCTCGACTTTTCTCAGTCTTGATAGAGCTTTTTATTAATGCAATTAATGCTTGATATTGAAGCAAAAGGAGTATCAAGAACGACAGCATTCGGCTATTTGCATTAGTGACAGTAAATAAAAAAAAGAAGTTAGGTTAAAATCAACTGTAGACATTATTTACATTTTTTTAACAACATATTTTGTATATTGTTTATTTTTTTTTGTAATATCATGTCGATTATACATATAATGCAATAATATTAAACATATTATTAATATAATGCAATAATACAGGTAATCATATTAAACTGTACATTATGGTAGAAAGGTATAATTAATATCTCATAATCTCATAATTCATTGTTGATAAGCATTACCAATAGAGTATGCTTTGTATTTATATTTTCATACATCTTAATNCATATCCTCAGTTGACATTAGGCTGTAAAATTTCTCTAAAGTTGGATATTGAAAGTAATACAATGGTATATAACTTGAACGAATATTTGAATACAACGGGCAACTAATCATAAAATGGAATTCATCTTCAAGAACGGTTTCGCAAAATACACACGTACGATAATCCCTAGACATATTATAATGCCTCCCTTTCTCTACCATAAGATTATGTGAGGAGCTACGAAAGCTTGCCATACATTTTCTAAATTTGTCTATATCTATAGCAGTGACATATTTTTCGGCAGTGAAATTAGTCTTAAACATTGAGTAATAATGTAATTTACTACTATTAATACATCTTGAGTGCCATGTTTGAATAAACTGATTTTTAGCTTTTGTACATATTGTAGTAAAACAACTTTGGGTTAACAACAGTTTGAGCTTCCCAGATATATCCAAAACCATTTGTGTATAGGTTACATCTTACATTTGTTACCCAATTTTGATACCCGATTCTATCATAATATAGTAATATTTCGTAACATAGCCTCGTGTATCTATCTCTTGAAAGGCTAAACAGTCTTATCAAATACCACGGAGTGTATTAATCTAGAGTCCGTGCCAATACGTAATAAAAGTTTCGCGGCATATATATTCATCGGGTAGCTACCCAAATCTCCAAGGGTTGCATCATTACATGCATTATATGAACATTTAAAAAACGTTTACGTGCATATCATTTAACAGTCTCAATACATTTTGGATTTTGTAGCCCCCATAATTCGGACCCATAAAGCATAATTGCTGTAACCTTTGAATCAAATATTTTAAAACATGTTTGAAAATGCAGACATGAAATATGTTGAAATGAATTTAAGATGGGTCAAGGTCAAGGTCACACATACACTATTATAAGAGATATTTTACTTATTTATGGCATGAGTGTTGTACCCAAGTGTTCAATTTATCAAACTTTAACGAAAATGTCTAAGTTAAAAAGGGCATAACTTAACTAAACAAAATGTGAGCAGCTTAATAATAAATGAATCTTGTAGAAAGTGTTCAAAGTCTCAAAAATTCAAAGTCTGAGTTAAATATCTTTGATAGTCTTAAAAATATAGAAATTTAACAAAATATTTTAAGTTAAAAAGGGACATAATCTTAAAGAAACTGTTGACAAAGTTATTTAGCTTGACCTACACATGAGTCCTGTCACCATAAGGAAGTAGTCCAAGTCTGCAATGATTATCTTTGATAGTATTCGAATTATTTAACGTAAATGAAGATTTAACCCACAATTCTGAGTTAAAAAAGGGCATAACTCTAATAATAAAGTTGATAGAGTTATGCAGCTTGTCCTACATATGTGCCATGTTGCCATAAACAAATATTGCAAGTTTGAGTTTTTTTTTAAAATATTATTATATAATATTAATAAAAATTAACCGGACGCCGACGCAGACGCCGCTCAGGTGATGACATAAGCCCATATTTTTTTTCAAAAGAGTTATGCACCTTGACCTACACAATTGTCTTGTTGTCATAAAGAAGTATTCCAAGTTTGAGTTAAATATCTTTGATTGTGTTAAAGTTTTAGAAATTTAACGACATATTCTAAGTTAAAAAGGGACATAACTTTAAAAATATTGTTGACAGAGTTTTCCAGCTAGATCAAAACAAGTGTCTTGTCCCAATAAGGAAGTAGTCCAAGTCTGAATTGATTATCTTTAATAGTATTCAAATTATTGAACTTTACAAAAAAAAATAACCCGAAATTCTAATTTAAAAAGGGCCATAACTTTAAAAATAATGCTGACAGAGTTATGCACCTTGACATACACAATTGTCTTGTTGCCATAAACAAGTATTCCAAGTTTGAGTTAATTTTCTTTGATCGTGTTAAAGTTATATGACTTTATAAAACAACTTTAACCAACGCCGTCGCCGACGCTGGGGCGAGTAGTATAGCTCTATTTTTTTTCTTCGAAAAGTCGAGCTAAAAATGGTGATCCCAAAGAAGTGAGTAATAACCGACCAATATCGTTACTTTACACGATGGTAAAAATTGTTTTTAAGCATGTGAGCAATCACCTTGTTAGTAACAAAATACTCACCTTATATCAGTCTGGCTTTTAACCAGGTGACTCGACCAATAACCAACTCACTTTTATATATGATACGTTTTTCAAATCCTTTGACAATTTATTAGAGTTTAAAGCTGTTTTGTTTGACATAAGTAAAGCATTTTATAAACTCTGGCACCAAGGTCTCTTACTTTAACTGCATGCTATTGGTATCTACGGGAGGTTGCTCTCTTGGTTTCAAAATTATCTTAATTGTAGACGTCAACGAGTAGTATTACCAGGCGCCCCTTCACTAGAGGCCGAGGTTCCCCAGGGCTCTTAACTAGGGCCACTATTATTTTTAATCTTTATAAACAATATTATTTATGACATCCAAAGTAATATTTGTAAAGTATAGACAAGCCCTACCATTCAAATGCAATATCACAAAACGATATCAATAACATTTCTTATTGGGCCTTAAAATGCACCACCGGATGTAGATCAACCCTTAATTATAATTCATACCTTCCCGCAGTTATCCGAAAATGGAACATTTTACCAGATGATGTTAAACATAGTGAATCGCTGAACATCTTTAAATCTAAGCTGACCGGAAGCTCAGTTAAAACTCCATCACATTAATTTGAAGGTACATTTGGAGGCAAATTATCATCATTTGACTCACACGCGGCTAAGAACCAAATCAAGTGCAGTAAATAAACATCTTTATGCGATAAATATCATTTCGTCGCCTCTTTGCTTGTGCGATGCTATTAAATTCGTATTAAAGCAACCGCTTCTTTCTCATATGTCCCTATTAAATTAAATTCGCACTGAATTATTGTACAACATTTCCAGAATAACTAGTGATGCGGAGCTTGATACACTTCTTTCTGGAAGTAGGTTTCTCGACGAAAATGAAAATCCCCAAAAATGTCTAATATATGTCCAACAATATGTTGACGCTTTTCTTAACAATCTGTTAATGACTCAGTCACGACTTGCTGCTGCCTTATGTTCTAGTCCTTGCATGAACAATAATCCTTCATTATCAAATTTCTCTTTCTACACTTTTTGTATCTAGTATGCATAGTTTTTATTTCTGGTACATTCCATGCAAAAATTGTCTTAATGCTGATTGGGAAAATGCTACTGCAATGAGAGAAACTATATAAGAATTATTTCTTTCGTTTCAATCATTTTCTTATAATGATTGTTTTGTGCATGATTGATGTACACTGTATTTGCCAAAACAAATAAATAAGTTTAAACCAAATGTCTTGCACTCTAGTAATCAAGATTTAACGAATAAAAAAGTCCTAGTAAAGTGGATTTACTAGTTTCAAACAAACATTTTTTCAATAATTTGTCATTTAAAAAGTGTATGTATTTGTATTTTAAAAATGAACACATGTTTATCCTCAGAATAAACACATTTCAACTGGGGTGGTCTTAGTACTAAACTTCTGTTTAAGCGCTGGGCGGATATTGCTGGAACTTCCACAGCTAAATGACCTTAATGGGAAGATGATCGTTAAGGAAGGAATTTTAACCGCAACCAGTTTTGGCAGAGTTATGACCCTTTGCTTTTCCATTAAGAATATACTATTTCATATATTCTGAAGAATTGCATTGCTACGGAAACACGTTTCTTCCTTAGTAGTCGGTTCTTCGCACGGGGGGGGGAGGGCTACCATTCGTGTGAAGAATATGTAGTTAAATTTGTATTTAATCTTAAAAGTAAAGAAAACTGTCTGTACAGATCGTAAGTGGTTTAATTTTTTTTATCGAAAGTTTTAGTCCTTTACCATTAAAATATGTACGGTACATTTACTACAGGTTTTACCTGAGCATGCATGTATGCATGGAATACAAATGTGATTACATGAACATCAATTGTACTTGTTATTAGAAGTGTTCGTATTAGCGTATCTGTGGGCGGGCGTGTTTTTACCGCCAATTATCCCATTCCATTCAGGAAAGAATCTGTTATCTACTTTATGGCATTTACTGATAAATGCCCCTTTTCAATCAACAATATTGGGTTTGTTCTTTCCTTCGCGCGACATACGAGTCCGTCCGGTCTATGACCTTTCCATTACCACCTAGGACAAAACATAAATAAGGATGGTTCATTGTCTGAAAAATGATGAAGTCACAGTCCTGACAAGATTGGACAGACGAACGCCAATGGATCCCACACACTGGACTGCTACTGTTAATTTTATTGAGCTAACCTCAAACGGGCTCGACAAAACATTTGGAATTTGCAGATGAGACAAGCTGTATTATCGTCAAACTTGATCCTTGACCTCTGTGTGACCGTCAGCTTTGAGTGTCATACGGTCGCCAAGCGCCGATCATTTCTGTCAGTTATTTGGAAACTGCTTGAATAGTAGTGAAGTTAAAATGCGTCTAAGCTGTATTTTTTTTTCATAATTCAACCTTTCAAAGCTAAGCGCCACCTTGACCTTCCGGCTAGGGACGCATGTCTTGTGCGGGACACGAAGTCTCCATGGCACACGCGTTAATTAGTTGTGGCATTTTTCAATTGATTGAAATATGACGAAGTAACAGACTGGACAAGCAGTATTGTTGTCATATCTGACAATTTACTTCTTAATGTGGTCTTGACCTTTGAGCGAGAGACATTGTCTTGCGAGCGATACGCCTTCTCCACACGATGATAGTTTGTTATTGTATTGCTTAATATAGGCTCTGGTTTGACGTATGAGCCATTACACGCCTTACATACCTTTGAACTGTTACAAGAACTGTTTATTGTTTTATGTATTTGCTCTTTATTTTGTCATTTTCACACTTTTCATCGTTATTTTTTGTAATCTCAAAAACTTGATTCATAATAAATATAAAGAAGTGAAACTCCAGAAACTGCAGCAGTATTGCAATTTTATCATACACACCTTAAGTATAATAATATAATAATAACTTAATTGTGTCAGTCTGTTAAATTCCGATCTCAAAATGTGTATATAATTCAACTACTCACATTAAGACATTTCACTTTTTTATTCATATTTTGTTATTTATGTTTGTAAACGTTCATAAGGACAACAAAATATAACTGTTTTTAACGCCTTTACAAATTGACTGTTACTTAATGCATTTGATTGCATTGAACGGTTTTCTGTGCCCTGTGATATTTTGCGTCATAGTTGTTCGTGTTACTTAGTTGATTTCAATATTTGAATCTTTGCAGAAGACGGTGTGCATAAGATGCAGTATACAAGTTAATATCCTATTGTGCAAGTGTATGTCCGTCGATGCAAGAAAACTTGGTATACGACTTGACATTCAATGAACGAAAAGACGGAAATAAACATACAATTATGAAAATGTAAAAATACGTAAAACGCCAAGTTTTAAGTTTATGACAAAATGGTTGAACGGTCATCTTGAAGCGTTAGTCAAAATAAAGCATACATGGTTTGGTTTATAAGGCAGTTAATGTTTTATAAGCAAATCTTAAAGTCATCGTGGTTGACCGTCGTCGCATGGTTGGCATTCGATGCATATTAAACATGCCATGATGTGTCTCTTTCGAAGTTGTTCTATGTAATTAGCAAACCCTCTCAAAGTTATCATGGTTGACCGTCGTTGTCCTCCAGAGGCTGGGTCGTGGTTGAAAATGAGTAAGCAGCCAGTGCGTGTACAAAGTGCCGTTGTCGGCGTAGTAGATACCGGACCATGCAGCAGTCGAGTTGGAATTACCATACAAGTCGTTGTTGTACGCTACCACCCAGCCGAGAATGGTTGTGTCGTTATTGGGCTTCAAGAATTTCCCGGAAAGTTCGTAGAATCCGTCGGCGTTTCCGACCGCCGTGAAGTATTGACCGTCGATGTGGCCGCCGACGCAGGTGAACTTCATGACTGACTGGAGCTGGTTCCGCCAAACACCCGCGATGCCGCACTCGTTCTGGGCAATCGGTACAGGAACGTCGCAGAGACCTGTGATTGACAAATCGAAATAGTCGCAGTATAAAGTTTATAAGAATTGTGGCGAGCATTGAGCACTCGTTTTTTAAACCTTAATATCCCTATAAATAATGTTTTGGAAATACTAGTAATTAATATTAGACCAACTCAGTAATGATTGTTATGTTTTGTATTGTTTTCAAATTGTATCTCTTAGATTGACTTAACGTATACATGTACTTTAAATCTAAGTACAGCATAATACAAAGCATCTGCATAATACGGAATACCGTTCGTACCATCGTGGTAACACATTAAAATCCAGAGGGCGAGAATGCGAGAACGCGAGATTACGATGGCGACAATGCGAGAATACGATGACGAGAGTGCGAGAATACGATGACGAGAGTGCGAGAATACGATGACGAGTATGCAAAAACGCGATAGTACGATGACGACAATGCGACAGTGCTATAATATGATGGCGACAGTGCGATAGTACGATGGCGACAATGCGATAGTCATATCGTACTGTCGCCATCGTATTGTCGCACTGTCGTCATCGTATTCTCGCACTCTCGTCATCGTATTTTCGCACTCTCGTCATCTTATTCTCGCACTCTCGCATTGTCGTCATCGTACTATCGCCATCGTATTGTCGCACTGTCGTCATCGTATTCTCGCACTCTCGTCATCGTATTCTCGCCATTGTACTATTGCACTGTCGCCGTCGTATTGTTGTCGTACTGTCGCCATCGTATTGTCGCACTGTCGTCATCGTACTATCGCGTTCTTTCCCTCTGGATTTTAATGTGTAACCATGATGGCCCAAACGGTATTCCGTAGCATAAAGCCTCGTTGTACCAAAGTACAAAGGAGCTAAATTCTACTGGTCCGCAACGTGTTACATTAGTCTCCCTTTCATTATTGCGCTAAACAATCCGTCTGAATCGTTATACAAAGCAGTAACAACTGAAAACAAGGGTAATGAAGATCTTACCAAACGGGTTGTCCCTGCTAATTGCAACGCCCAGTGCAACAGAAACTAGGGAACACAACACTGTAGCCGTTGAAAACATTTCTGATTTGTGACAACTCAGGTCTGAAAGAGAGATAAATGCAAAATTGCAAAAATGCAACAGCGACTCGATAATTATAGTAAAAGGTACGTTTAAAAGTCGTTCATGCGTTCCGTGCGTTTAAATCAGTCGACAGTCAATTGACTTCAATTATGCAAATGTTTAAAATATTAATTATTATGCACCGAGTTAATTGTATTATTCAATCCCTCAAGAGACACGATACAAATTAATCATAATTACGTCTTACTTGGTATTCACGAACAATCTAGCCGGTAGAGTAACAGTATAGAGTGGCAAGAAGCGGTATGTTATGCCTGACTTTATATACAATGCACGTTGTCCTATCGTCATATGATGCCTGCTTGGTATTGCAAGGGAATTACCGTAAACAAATACACCACGTAAACTGTTAATGTATTCTGAAAAAAATATTATCGATCATTTGTTACGAAACCCAACTAAAAAAAATGCAAACAAGTATGCAGTTTTGTGGTTAACAAAGTGAATCCTGTTGTGCTTTGTACATTAAAGTTCACAGTTTATCAAAATGAGAATGTTTCAACTTTTTGTCACAGATTCAAGAAATATATTGACAATGTTGATCAGTGTGCGAAATAACACTAATAATACTGAAAATACACTTTCGTTTTCGAACAATCATCTTTAGAAATTGATTAAATTAAAAAGCGTCTCAGACGCGAAACGATCTAAACATTTCGATTTTTTGTGTTGTCGTTATATTTTGTAACAACACGTGGATAATTATACAAAGTATAAAATAAATGGCAACCCATGGAAGACGGATGGTCAGGTCCGCACATAGTGTAAGTCGTAAAGACTCAACGACGACCCGAAAATAATCTCTGAATTACACACATACACACGTAAAGGATGGCTGAGTGGTTTCGGCGCTTGGCTTTTACTTCATGGGTCAGCGGTTCGAGCCCTGGTGAGGTTAACTTTTTTTCTCTTTTTGTTTTCATTTTTTACTTTTATTCTTGTTTTTATATTGTAGCTATTTAGTTCTGATGTTTATATTTATCAATTCAAAACATTTAATGACAAACTATAAAACATAACAAAATCTGTGAACAAGTCCCTTTAACACATTACTCACGTCAGTTCGTGATCGGCGTGCAGGCGCGTAGGTGAAGGTGCCGCGGCTGTGCGGCGGCTCCATCGCATTTGAGAGCTAACACATTATTAACCAGAAAAATCTTTAAAAAAAAAGAAGATATACGCCGTTGGTGTTAATTGTTTTTTGTTCTTTTAAACCGATCGTCACTAACATCAATAAGATAGGGGACTTACGTCGCTGGCTGTTTTTTATGAACAATTGTTAGCCGCATTATATCTACATAGATTGAAAGTTTAGAACTGTTATACGACATTTTGATATCTTGAATTATTTCTTCGCATATTCCCTTTAACAATGGTATTCAGCATCCAAATTAAAGTTTACGAAAAATTACCGAAACATAAAGGATCCTCAGACATTCAAAGTTGCCAACCCTCAATCTTTTTACCCCATTTGTTTGATAAACAAATAATTACAAAATTCACTCTTATGAACTTAAATATTGATAAAGCAAGACTTATTTTGGTATATATTTATACATAAATGTCTTATATATGAATTAATGAAAGCATATGAGGTGTAACAGGTGGAATACATACAATATAAGCACACAAGTGTTGTTATCTCCCCTCAGAAAACCAGACAAATACGAATGTCTTATCGTAAGTCATTTTTTCAAATTATTTCTTTAAAATCAACCGAAGACGGAAAAGTTTGAGCTTTGACATTTTCTCTGATCTACCCTTGATCTAAAAATAGAAAAAATATTTTTGTGTTACCGAGCAAATTTTACGTTTGCACAAATGAATATGCCATAACTATGATGCTATTGAGAATTATAGATGTTGCATACATTTATTAAACATATCGTTTTTATATACAACTATCATGAACTGCTTACAAATATAAATAGCATGTAGTTTATCATAAAAAAAGAAAGCAATCGACAGAGTTCACAATGATCAGTTCACATTGCTCACCCACGCATTGATATTCAGAATAACATACAGAATAGAACAATTGTGCCAACGTATGTTTTAATATGACAAAAATGATTGACAGCTCATAATCAACTCATATAGTAACAAAAAATGTGTTAACATGTTACCTTTACAGATTAGGAAGGATTTACTCACCAAACCCTGGAAATTTAAAACATGTTTTATAATGTATAAGACATGGGGCGTTTTGACTCGGAGAGGTAAAAAAAAAAAGACTTGTTCACACTTTTTTTAATGTCATTTAATGTACAATGTATTTATTTACAACTCTATACTATTTGGAATAGTCTAAAAAAACTGTAATAGCAAAAAAACTTTGATAAAAAAATGGTAAGTCGCGGAAATAGAACTCGGGTTAAATCGGTGCAAACACGTCAGCTTTATCTATACACCACCGAGGCTTTTGATATCGTTCGGTGTAATAAAAAGCAATATCTCCCAACGGCGTACATCCTTTACGCCATATTGCACAACAATATCTACCAACGGCGTACATCCTTTACGCTATACTGCACAGCAATATCTCCCAACGGCGTACACCCTTTACGCTATACTGCACAACAATATCTCCCAACGGCGTACATCCTTTACGCTATACTGCACAGCAATATCTCCCAACGGCGTACATCCTTTACGCTATACTGCACAACAATGACAGTCACCATTGTTTTCCTATTATAATTTAACACTTTTTAAAGTCAATGCGGAACAATTTCTATTTTGCTAAGTTAAGGTATTTTTTTTTAAAGCGAAAATTCCATTTATTCATTCGGGCCTACTGGCGGGAAATTTCTTTTAAATGTTATTGGCTGTTGATAGAGGTAAATTAAGATGAAAACCTGGGACAGACAGCTACGCCGAAACAAACCGTTATAAAAATATATCCGGAATATCTCCTTATTTTGAAAATAAAGGTTGAAAATTCACGCTTCTAAACAATTTAATTAAAAACAAACATAACATACGTTTCTAAATAATTTAATTGAAAACAAAAGGTTAAACGGTTATTGCTTTCAGTTTCTTATCACTTATCCATCGCATGAGTTTTGTTATGTAGTGTACTGCATATTTATGTATACAATTTTTAATTTATATGTGTACAGTTTATAAATGAGTTCATAGTTTATCTAACATTAATATGTATGTATGTTAATAAACGATACACTTGTCTTTTCGAACGTATATCAGGGTATGGCACAAAAAGGTAATGATAATAATTACAAAATATAATACATAACTTCACATAATTCGGTATTAAAATATTGTTATATGTAAAACCACAGCCTCTTAGTGTACACACTCTGGCTGTTATAAAAGGGACAAGCATACATACCATGTTTTGATTTGTAGAGTTGACAGTAAACAAATTGTACTCAATCATTATTTCTATAGCTCCACGTTCAATATTCGGCTAGCATCGTTGCAAACCGAAATGCTGCATCCCTACTATTTTAAATAAGGCCAATTCAGTCGTGTATTTATTCGGATCTACCGGCGGGAAATTTCTCCAAAATGTTACTGGCTATTTTACTGGTCTGCCAGTGCTACGAAATTATGCCCGAGGAAGCAATCGGATTGAGACCGCGGCTTCAAAAGATAGGAACGCGACAGCAATTACATAGGGGCCGCGGCTGCAATAGACATTGGTCCGGTTGCAATAAGATTGGGGGTGCGACTTCTAAAGAAATGGTTTCGTGTTAAGATACAACTTACTGTTCAACCGTTTGTCGTTCTCATACTCTTGTTAAAGCGGGACTGTACGATTTTGTCAAATAAAAATGAATTTAT
>VMBQ01007870.1:0-42250 GCA_007657795.1 Dreissena rostriformis
ATTCCTATGTATGTAAAGACATTTATAATATTTTGATTAAGCATCGTTACAATCTTTATCAAAGTATAATTTGTTTTCGGTATTTTTAAATTGTTTTGTTTTATTTATGTTTAATTGTTTTCTAAAAAAAAGGAATACAAACACTTTCTACAATATCACAAAATGATTGGAGATAACAATCCATATCAATACTACTATCATATAATTCAATAGTTTCTGTAAGTTCATCAAATTTTCTATGAATGTTTTAATCTGAGAGAGCATACAAATATGCATCTTCCTTATTGGAATCCCATTTATATTTATAAGATACAATGTTTTCATTATTATCAACAACAATGGCATTTTCATCATCAACAACAGCATTTATGCTAAAGATTATTACACAATGATCAGAAATAATGTTAGGGTATTGTACTTCAAAAGTATTCACATGTTTAAAAAAAAGTTGGGTTACATAATACATAATCAACAACACTGCATCCTTGAGTACTTACAAATGTGAATTTTCCAATATTGCTATCAACACCATATCTCCCATTTAATATTCTCTATCAAAGATTCTCATAGATTTACACAAATCTAATAAATTTTTGCCATGTTCATTAACACATTTATCATGGCTTATTCTTGGTAATTCGACATCAAAAGCATATCCATCAGGTAAGATATTTGATACAAAAGAATTATCTTTTTTAACATAATCGGCTTTTCCCCCTACTCTTGCATTTAGATATCCAGTAACAATAAAATGTAAGTCATTTCCATATATTGATTCAAATTTAATCATATCATCAGTAATTGTTTCAAAGATATTATTTTCGCTTAATACATATCTGCTACTCCCCTGAGAGACGTTATATGTTAGACATAGTAAAATATATCTTTCTAGATTGAACAGGTTCCCTTTTATTTTTATCCATATAATACAATCATCAGAATTTTTGACAAAGTCAACATGCCTTTTTAAAGAATCATGTATGTAAACAATTACACCACCGCTTCTCCGCCTTGATCCTACTCGTTTGTCTCTATTAAGTATAAATGAGTGGAAGTTTGGAATATCGTAATTGTAAAAATCATTAAGCCATGTTTCCGTAAATAGCAAAATTGTGTGAGACATAAACAGTCTTTGCATTTCTTCGTCGTCTAATTTGTTATAGGTTTTACCCACAAGTCCTTGAACGTTCGATAAACACATCCTCACCTCGTTTAACCCGTCACCGCATTCCTAAGTACGTTTGTGATTGACCGATATTTCTGCACTCCGTGTTTCCTCGGTGTCGACTTGCTGGGATCCCAGCGAGTTGTCACGTTTTACCTCGTCTGACGGGTTTCCTGTTCTATTTTAAGATTCGCGTTTTGTCATCTTCGCATTTCCACGTGGTTCCGGTTTAGATTTGTTTGTTGACGTGTTCTTGTGTAAGTGTTTGTTATCATTGTTAATTGTGTTTTGTGTTGACATAACCACTTCACTAAAGGACTGATAACGTCCTTCTGTAGTTGATGAATCTGGGCATTGATCAGCACAAGGTTTGTTATCGATTTGATATTGCTTTTCGTCATAGGCAGTTGTTTTGTGTGATTTGTTTACTTCCATGGGTGCGTGGCCCCTGTCACTTTCTTCGCAATTGTTTTCACGAGTTTTGGCAACTTCGAACACTTCTTCATTTTCAGAGTGACTTTTCCGATCAGCTCTTGGGATTGTACATTAACGGTCAAAGTTCAAAATTATATACGAAGGAATATGTTCTACTCAAAGACATGTTTAACTTGCATCTGTCTTTCCAATATCCATCAACATTAAAACTATATAAAGTTAATAATATCATAATTCATTGTTTGTCGAAAATTTGTCATAATTTAGTTATTTATTCTAAACTATACATTTGTGTATATTATGTTTTAGTTGTTAAACCAGATTGCTAGAGTAAAAGTGCTATAAATGAGTCAGGTGTGATGTTAAGCTTCATCAATATGCAACAATTATAATGATTTATGGGAGTTATTGTTTACCGTTTGTTCGGGGCATATTAAGTAGCTTCGTGACTTTAAACTTATTTGAACATGAAGTTATTGTCTAATTTAAGTGTTTTTATTTAATGTTGACATGTACCGATAACATGTAGTCAGTCCATTGTAATCCAACCGGTCACAGTGCGTCGCCTGAAATATATAATCAGTGTAACGTTAATAAACGCCCCTACTTTTACCTGCGTGTTCCATAAAAAAGATCAAACATTATACAAAAAAGCTTAAAAACTATGACTTTTTGGTATATAAGCATAGTATAGTTTTAATATGAACCTGCAAGGTCCAGTTTTCTGGATTCTCTATTAAATAACATGCGACGCCATTTTGTTTATTTTTTTCATTAATGGCGCTGAAAATGCCTTTAGTACGGATGACTTGTTTTACAGTTTGGAAAATAAGGTACATTCAAATTCATTATACACATGTATGCAGTCCGGAAATTTAGGAACACTCGTTCTACTATAATTAGCCCCTATGCGCGGGTCATATTATATCGCCAGTTCGAGAACTTCATGACATGTTAGAATTACGCTGATATTGGTACTACGGAAACGTAACGTTGTAAAGTCACGTGATATATACAAGTGTAACGTGTTAACCGTTCCTTCGGGATATATTATGTTTTTTTTCTTTGGCTTTCCTTAGCCGTTTGATTTGATAAACTATTTCCTCTATGCAAGCCGGTTTCGTATGCCCTGTGCGACTTGGATGGTTTCTATCACTTAGATGACTTTGGTACCCTAGGGTGACTTGGGTCACCTCGGTCGTCTTAGTTGACTTGGGTGTCGTAGATGTCTTGAGTGACTTGGGTCACCTAGGGTGTCTTGGGTCACCTAGAGTTACTTGGGTCACCTAGGGTGTCTTGGGTGAATTGGGTGACTTGGGTCACCTAGGGTGTCTTGGGTGACTTGGGTCACCTCGGGTGTCTTGATTGACCTAGGTGTCTTGAGTCACCTGGGTGACTTACACCTATATCCACCTATATCAAAGAGTCTGCGCAGTGTCCCACGTATGCGTTATGCAAAGAGGACTATGGATCAGTGTAGTACAAGCTATAATAATTAGCTTGAACTACTCAGGCGAACCTAAGACCAGAACAGTGCACTGTCTAATATTACCGATGGAAACCTGTGACTCGGACAAATGTATGAGTCTCTAAGCTACCCGGCAAGCTATGGTGTAATGCGCAAAGTTGCTTTGGTCACTCCTGCTAAATAAAGTTATACACATTAACATGTGTACAGGTATTTTCCATGTATGAAACCCATTATATTGTATTTAAAAATACTGTATACATGAGAAGAGTACAGATAGTAACTAAATCGGCACGCCAGTTGGTTGCAGATCAATAACCTTATTTAGCTCAATCGACATGCGTTCGAATATCATACACCAACTATGTACATGTTTGGCGTTCAATATTTTCCATTTCGTTCTGTAAATATTTGTTATGTTCAATTTTACCTTTGCACAATATGCGTGCCATTCTTCTATTGCTTCTTCTGCACGTTATCCCAAACAACACAATACATTTGATTTGTTTAAATCGTCAGTGAGTGGCAGTTCATATCAGTCGTTTTGGGATGTTGTTTCTTCGTCAACTTGGAATTAATCATCGTCGTAAGAAGTATAATCACCATTAACCCAGTCGGCATCAAATGTTCATCAGTGAACTGTGATCACATATTTCCGTTAGAATATGTTTTTCCCGTAAATATTACAATTCATAATGTTAAACTATTTTACAATTCGTTCATGTGGCTTTAAAAATACAAAACTGAATTTCCATGACTAGTCACCGACTGACTATCTATCATTTATACAATTAGTTGAACAATCGTTATATCAAATAGTTCTTTACGATCATCAGAAAAACGGGTTGTGTTCGTGTTTTTTTTTTAAATAGCTACTTTTAGGCCAGCCATATTTTCGTAATAGTCATATGTAAATACACGGATTGCATGCTAAGGTTCAANAACATGCATATTGTTACACAATGTTATGAAGTACAATATATTCTCTATATAAAATACAGAGACATCTGAACAACTAAAATGTTTTACAATCTGATTATTTAGCATTTGTTATATAATACGTATTACAGAATAATAAATGTACTGAGGAAAATATATATTTTTTTTTTTTAAGTTACAAAAATTGCAAGGTTTCTATTTATTTTACTATTACTGCACTGAAGAAGTTCGATAAATTTCGGTACGTTTGGTCTGACATAGAAATATGTGTTAATGTATGTTTTTCTTAATTCAGTGTAAAGTTGGCATTCAAATAAAAAATGGAATTCGTCCTCTAACTTATGACATATACAACATGTTTTATTTTCGCGTGGAGCAGGTATTGTTTTTTTCCATGTACCAGCTTCAATTTCTAAATTATGTGCAGGCATTCTTAATCTTGATAATGCAATCCTACAACTGTCTAAATTAACCTGGTATAAATATGGCTGTAACTTAAAAATAGAATACATAGTATATGAATTAGATCGTGTTGACTCGTTTAATTCATTTATCCAATTTTGTAAATATACATCTCTGATTCTTTCTTTAAACGCGAGAAGAAACATATCTCTGTCCCCAACACCTTGATATATCGCATTTAAAGAATTCATTTAAAAGTTTATCTGGTCCAGCGGACTTGCCATTGTTTAAAGTTGCACATGCCTTTTTAATTTCCTCTACACTTATGGGACTGTTCAGTTCATCGAACATCACCTGTAGTTCTCCGTTAAACTATCTTTCATTAAAGTATAATATATCTGGTTTTAAAAAACACAGATTGGGGATCATTAACAGATTTAAAATATTCAAAAAAATGTTGAGTACTTATGGGACACTTATCTTGCACAACAGTTCCTTTCAATTGTTTCCAGTACGTTTTAGCATTTTCAAGTTTTGACTTTTCTAATTTTTGAGTTTTATTTTCATCAAAGGCAAATATTTTCTTTCTAACTGTGTTCTTATAAGTATTCCTTGCCTGTACCATTTCATGCCTTGTTTCTATATTCGGGTGATTCCTATATATATTAAGACATTTATAATATTTTGATTTAGCATCGTTACAATCTTTATCAAAGTATAATTTGTTTTCGATATTTTTAAATTGTTTAGTTTTATTTATGTTTAATTGTTTTCTAAAAAAAGACTACAATCCAAATCACAACTACTATCAGATAATTCAATAGTTTCTGTAAGTTCATCAAATTTCCTAGAAATGTTTTCATCTGAGAGAGCAAAAAAATATGCATCTTCCTTATTGGGATCCCATTTATATTTGTAAGGTACAAATTTTTCATTATTATCAACAACAATGGCATTTTCATCACCAACAACAGCATTTATGCTAAAAGTTATTACACAATGATCAGAAAAAATGTTAGGGTCTTGTACTTCAAAAATATTCACATATTCACAAAAAAGTCGGTTTACATAATACATAATCAAAAACACTACACCCTTGAGTACTTACAAATGTGAATTTTCCAATATTGCTATCAACACCACATCTCCCATTTAATATTCTCAATCCTGTTGATTGACAAAAATCTTATTATTCTTTACATGTTTATTAACACATTTATCCTGGCTTATTCTTGGTAATTCGACATCGGTAATTTGACCGTTCCAAGGCGGTGACCCCAGCTTTATTCTACTATGTGTATATGTTGTTTCGTTTTGTGCCGTACTGTACCGTTTTGGCAATTGGTTCCTTGCCACAAATAAAGGGCCACAAAGGTGTGTATGATAGAATTGCAATACTGCTGCAGCTTCTGGAGTTTCACTTCTTTATATCAAAAGCATATCCATCAGGTAAGATATTTGATACAAAAGAATTTTCATTTTCAACATAATTGGCTTTCCCCCCTACTCTTGCATTTAGATCTCCAGTAACAATAAAATGTAAGTCATTTCCATAAATTGATTCAAATTAAATCATATCATCAGTAATTATTTCAAAAATATTATTTTTGCTTAGTAAAATTCTGCTACTCCCATGAGGGACATTACATGTTAGACATAGTAAAATATCTCTTTCTACATTGAACAATTTCCCTTTTATTTTTATCCATATAATACAATCATCAGAATTTTTTACAAAGTCAACATGCCTCTTTAAAGAATCATGTATAAACAATAACACCGCCGCTGCTCCGTTTTGATCCTACTCGCTTGTCTCTATTTAATATAAATGAGTGAACGTTTATAACATCGGAATTGTAAAAATCATTTAGCCATGTTTTCGTAAATATCAAAATTTTGTGAGACATAAACAATCTTTGCATTTCTTCATCGTCTAATTTGTTATAGGTTTTACCCACAAGTCCTTGAACGTTCAGTAAACACATCCTGACCTCGTTTAACCCCTCACCGCATTCCTAAGTACGTTTCTGATTCGCCGGTATTTCTGCACTCCGCGTTTTCTCGGTGTCGACCAGCGAGTAATCACGTTTTACCTCATCTGACGGGTTTTCTTGTCTATTTTTAGATTCGCGTTTTGTCATCGTCGCATTTCCACGTGGTTCCGGTTTCGATTTGTTTGTTGACGTGTTCTTGTGTAACTGTTTGTTATCATTGTTAATTGTGTTTTGTGTTGACATAACCACTTCACTAAAGGACTGATTACGTCCTTCTGTAGCCGATGAATCTGGGCATTGATCAGCACAAGGTTTGTTATCGATTTTATGTTGCTTTTCTTCATAGGCAGCTGTTTTGTGTGGTTTGTTTACCTCCATGGGGGCGTGGCCTCTGTCACTTTCTTCGCAGCTGTGTTCACGATTTTCGGCTACTTCGAACACTTCTTCATTTTCAGAGTGACTTCTCCGATCAGCTCTTGGGATTGTACTGTCGACAACTGTGTCATTCGAATAAACACTGTAGTGTTTTCGGTCTTGCCTATTTCTTGTATCAGTCGTGTTATTTCTTGTGTCAGTCGTGGTATTACCCAGTCGGTCCATGTTCAGTGTTTCATACCAGTCTGGAAATTTATCCTTAACCATTTTCCCCTCAACATATAGTCTTGCTGGGTATCTGATCTGCATTTTTAGGCGTCTGCTTCTCGCGTCTCGTGCTTCGTGGATATTGTACAGTTCTGATCGTGCTCTGGCTATTTCTCCGGGGTATATATTTGTTCTCTGTACTTTAAAACATGTCACGTTATTATCCCGATTTAAAACGCATATCCTTTATATTATCACTTCACATGCAAATAGAAGAGAACGTATCTAAATTCTAAGATATGTTAAAACATACTTTCTTCTAAAGCAGTGGTTCATTTGATAAGGACCTTTACTAGGATAACGTATTTAAATGATATAAAATATTTAGGAAAAGCCCGAAAAACATGCATGGTGTTGTGCATGTCTTTTCTATGCTGCCTTTTTCAGCTTATAAAATCAGATTGCTAAGGTCAATTGCTTTATGGCAAATAATTAATATCAGATGAATGCATTACATGAATGTTGAAATCTATCACAATCGCTTACATTTGTTTTGAATAACGTAAGTTTATCAAGGTACTGGAAGGATACACATTGGTAAAGGTTTCAAAGCGCCCCTTTAATGTAAAAGAACAATCACGGTCACAATTAAAAATAACTACCAACCCACACATATGAGATTTCCCTATTTATTTTTGCATGGGAACTTAATTATAGGACGATGTCATAAAATTAGGACTTTTATGGATTCTGTGAGGATGATAACGTTAAATGCAAGTACATTTCAGATACTACCGATCTGGATTATAACATACCTATTGGATTAGCTCCGCAACTACAGTTCAAAGATCTTGAGGTGGAAAGAAGCTCGGTAAAACTTCAGCAGAAGCTTGGTAATGGAAATTTCGGACATGTGTGGGCGGGTGAGTCTTTAGACAGAGTTATGGTTGTTACATGATATTAAAGTATTTAGGTCATGCACTATCACTAATAATGTGCAATATCTCATACTAGTTTCAATATACGATATATTGGCCAATCATAATGCTTTGAACATTTGATTTCTTTTGGATTAATAAAAAAGATTAACACTTATGACAGGTTAATGAATTTGAGCATAAACCCTGCAGATCAATGAACATTTATGTTATGTATTAGTCCCCTTCCGGTGAAACCGAAGATGACTGTTGTAATCCCCGATCAGTCCGACTGCCCGTCTTAGGTCCGACCGTTGTTTAAAAAGTACTCGAGCTAGGGTGATGAAAATTGTATATGTAGATACTAGGCCATTTTGGGAATATGCACGTTATTATATATTTGTGCAGTTGCTACGGTGACAGAAATCAATGCAAACTGTCCAAAAAGTATTAATCTTGCAATAACTTGAACAAAACTCAATCTAGGTTGATGAAACACGGTATGTGGATAGAGGGCCATACGGATTATATGCACGTTGCTTCAGTGTTTTCGTCCGACAAAGATTATGGTTACAGAAATAAGTATAATTTATTGCAAAAATTGGAATCCTGCTATACCTGAAAAAGTGTAAAAGCTATCTGGATGGAACTCGGTACTTGGATAGAGGAGCATATGGTTAATTTCGTCCAAACATTATGGTTTCTATGATTATAGAAATTATTGGAAACTTTAATCTAGAGGATGCAACAACTTTAAAAATAGATTAGCAAGGTTGATGCAACTCGGTGTATGGTTAGATATTCATATTGGGAATATGCGCATTATTACAGTTTTCATGGTTTTGTTTTCAACCAAAACTGAGGTTTCAAGGGTTACACAAAATAAGTGAAAACTTGAATATTGATTCTGCGACAACTTGCAAGTATCTCAATTTACGTTTACAGTATTAACCCGGTAGTACACTGCTGTTTTGTGATCAAGCTTTTCTCATTAGTATAATGAAATTCAATGGTAAGCAAATAACATAATACATCGTTATTGTACATGTATTGTTATTTCAATTTAACGTTGAGGAAACGTATGTGGTAACTCTGCGCCTAAGTAAAAAGTGGGACAACATTTGAATCATAGCTGCAGTTAACAGCTATTTAGTTTCAACTGGAATGGATGCGCCGAAGTAAAAAAAATAAACTATGGTAACATTTGAATCAAAGCTGCTGTTTAGAGCTTTTAAGTTTTAACTGGAATGGATTCACATTTGATGCGCTTTTGCTGTGAATGGACAACGGAATCCCCCGTAAATCCCCGCCCGTCGGGTATATGACCATTACAGGCGCCGGCAGAAAGAATTGAACACGATCGCCGACATGAGAAGCGTGTACCAGCGTTTGAAGCGCTTACTGGACAGCTAACTTCACGAAAAAGTTTCATCTGTAAAAACTCGTATCGCACTACTAACAGGGAACACATATTTTGACCTGAGTGTAACATTCTTGTGCCTTTTCACATTACTCAAATGTCGTAACGCGGTAAAATGATGACTAGTGTGATTTTCCAGTTAACAATTATGGTAAAGGTAGTTTTTTTTTAATTCATGTTTATGAGCACAGATGCAAATTCTGATATACTGTAATATTATAACTTGCTTTTAAATGGCTTAACAATTCATGCTTTAGGCAAATGGCGTAAACTGGTAGATGTTGCGGTAAAAATACTCAATCCTGGTCAGACGACATCAGAAGCTGTCTTAGAAGAAGCAAATCTAATGCACCGATTGCGTTACCCGAAGCTTGTCCAGTTAATGGCCGTCTGCACTAAGTCGGAGCCGATCTGGATCATCGCGGAACTCATGGTGAATGGGCCGCTACTGAATTACCTGAGGGATGACAATGGCAAGACGATGACGTTTGATATTATCGTCTACATGGCCGGACAAGTAAGTGACATATATGGGTGTAGTAGACTTGTAAAAAAATGATGTGACTGAAGTTTGGGTTGAACTCGCAATGTTGTAAAGATTAAACACACTGTAATGTGTTAATTAAACATCTTCCCGTAGTACAGGAGATGGTAAGCTGCGTATGCTTACTACTATTTTCGCTTACAAAAAATAGTAAGGTAATGGTTTTTCGTATAGCGATATTCTTTCTGCAAAGAGATTTAAGTGCTTTTATTTGTAGTATATTAAATTACTTTTTTTCCATAATTTAATTAAAGCTTAAAATTACAAGTTAACTTGCCATAACTGTTATATATTTAAATGATCCAGAAATAAGCATTATTACCAAAATGCTCTATTAAGAGAAAATTTATGCATTCTGTTTGATATTATATTTCAATATATAATGTGTTAAATGAAGACTTGTTTTCCAAAGAGGTGTCTGAAAGGTGCTTACGAAACATAATATATGTGAACTTAGTTTAGCAATGGCATATATAGTATTAAACATCTGTGTGTAGTAATGATAATACCTAAACTTATATAAACAAAGTGAAACTCCAGCTGCATGGGCGGAAGATCCTTTTTATAATCACTTGAAGGTCCTTTATTTGAGGCAAGTTACATATTGTCATACATTTATGAACAGGATAAAACACAGAACAAAAACAAACACTAATTAATAAAACTGGAGTCACCGCCTTAGAAGGGGTTCACGAAAAACATACCATAAAGGGTTAAGAAATGGTTTTAGGGCGCAATTACCTCACAACTAGCCCAGACTTATTCATTCAACATTTTAGTGTTGCACCAACAGGCAAAACACCATATTATACCAAGCGGTCTTTAATTCATTGCAAGGAACCAATTGCCAAACAGTAACACACAAAACGCATGCACTTGACAAGAAACACACGTACATACCAAAGCGTCATGGAATGTCAATTTGTCAAAACGAATTGCAGGTTTTAACCGGTTTTAAGGAGCTTCAATCAACATTTTTAAACTAGAATGATTCATTTAACATTTAAGTAAACATAAACGATAACCTCATAGCATAAACTTGATATTAAATAGCAATAAAAGAGAGTACGTTTCAATTTAATACCATTTAAATAAATCAACATACAAGATAATAGAATAAAGGAGAAAACGGTTCAATTAAATTCCAGTTCAACTCAATGGTCATATGCTTACAAGACCACCAGCGCTATAACTTTCCGAGGCACGATGAAATGGAACATAAAACAATATCTCGTGTTTTAGTAATATGCTTTAAAGTGAGACTATACGATTTTTATATGTGTCAAATTTTAATATATTGATAAAAAATATGTTACAATAACACAAAATAGACAAGAAAAATTATATATTGAAGACGAATGTCATACAATTCAGCAAAGACAAGTTTCCGCTGGTTAAAGCCGATGACGACACTTTTACTCGTATTTGTTAGGAAACAAAATTGTGTCTTCGTGTCGTATGAACGAATCTGCACTAAAGTTAAATTTAGATTCACATTGTACATGCATGATACTTATGCTGGTGAATTTGGCTCTACAGCCTTTTTCGATTTCCGATTTAAATATCTGACTTATTTCGCATTTTTCGACACATGTTCTTCTTAACTTTTATTTTAATTTGTATTGAAATATATGTATAAAAAGTGTTTCACACATTTATAAAAAATCATAAATATTTGACAAAATCGTATAGTCTCACTTTAAAGTGAGACTATACGATTTTTATATGTGTCAAATTTTAATATATTGATAAAAATATGTTACAATAACACAAAATAGACAAGACAAATTATATATTGAAGACGAATTTCATAAAATTCAGCAAAGACAAGTTTTTGCTGGTTAAAGCCGATGCCGACACTTTTACTCGTATTTGTTAGGAAACAAAATTGTGTCTTCGTGTCGTATGAACGAATCTGCACTAAAGTTAAATTTAGATTCACATTGTACATGCATGATATATATGCTGGTGAATTTGGCTGTACAGCCATTTTCGATTTCCGATTTAAATATCTGGCTTATTTCGCATTTTTCGACACATGTTCTTCTTAACTTTTATTTTAATTTGTATTGAAATATATGTATTATAAGTGTTTCACGCATTTATAAAAAATCATGAATATTTGACAAAATCGTATTGTCTCACTTTAAAGCCATTGTAGCATATAGATGTTTTTAATCATCGTCGCGCAGTACCAGAGAGAAGCCGTAGTTTTGGTTGTAAAAGCAAAAATACACTACTTTCTTACATTATGTTCATAGAAAACTAAATCAAACGTTATTTTGCAATTTAAATCAATAACAGTAATACGTTTTATGCGAACCAATACTTTAATAAACGTGATCAAAACAGAAAAGACATATGTATAATGACTCTTCTAGTTACGACACTGAAACGAAACAGAACATTCGATTCGGGGTTAGAATCTAGTGAACTCGTTATGCACCCGATGGCGTCATATTTTTTAAACCAACTAAGAATTTATTAAATTTTAACATTCTTATTTGAACAAATAAGGGCGAGTTTATTGAATGTTACCAATCGCCGTATGTTACTTCTCTAAACTTAATTCGAATAAATCATGCAAAACTGTTTTCCAACAACTATGAAGTGTTTAACTATAAAAATAGTACAAGTGTGGGTTCGTTGTATTTTATTTATGTGTAGAATCTAGATGTGAAGTGAGTTATTTTAAACTAACGTTCTTGGCAGTTATCTGTTTTTGGAATAGGATGTTTTTTTGAGCTAAATGTTTGTTCATTCATGAGGTTAAAAATTAAACAGTGTAGTAATTATTTAGTAGTACTTCACTCCACCTGATGAAGAGACTGATGCAATGCCCATCCATTGTTTATATATAATTTGATTGGCGTTAAACATTTAACACGCCAAAAGTTATCATTTTTGTTTGAAAAGAAAAGTCGCTTAGATAGTTTTAAAAATAGTTTTAAACTGCTACACATGAAAACACTTTATTTAAATAATAAATAAATACAATTGAAATATGAAATATTGTGGACACGGCTTTTTCCTCCATGTAATATTTATAGCAAGCTACACGAGTATTTTGTGTGATTAATTGCGGGTTATTTATTGAGGTTAGACTAGCCATTAAACCGGTTTAAGCCCCGTTTGTCTTGAATTGACCGTTTCAAGGCGATGACCCCAGGTCGGAAGACTCGTTATCTTCTTCTTAAAAGAAATATGTTGATACCTATTGTTTCAAAAAATGTGCTCACTGTTTCAAAGTCCACATAGTATTAATAAAACCCAACTAGCTATATTGAAAGGCTTAAACAAGCGAAAAATGGCTCTGGCGATAATAAGCAGCCAGCCTTTTCTGACTATATTTAAAGTTTACCTCGCCCTCTTAAACGATTATCTCCGGATATGTTTCCATCGATGTTTATTGTTTACCAACATGCAGACTTTGGAATTTATCGACGGAAATCGAATGATCAGATACATGTTAACAAACAGACGTTTTGATCGGCCGGATTAATAGGCAATAAAACATACTTAAGTTTAAATATGGCTTCACATATTTTATAAGTTGTCATTTTAAATGTACATCTTTTTGAAAGTATGCGTTGATTTGCAAAAAAAAAGCTATTAATTTACACATTCACAATTTTTAATCATTTAACTAATGTTTTGTTTGGTGAATTTCCTTTATCGTATAGTTCTTGCTGGTGGTAACAGGAATTACTCTTCTGTTAATAGTTAGTTTAATTAATACTATTTTCAACAACTGCATCGCAATGTGTTTACTCATACATTTTTATATTAACATGTAGATTAATAGGCATTCAGATGTGATTAGATATGGGCGTTGCATTTGCCGTGTTTAAATGTCACCCGTATCAAGCTCAAAATCAGCGAATATTCAGTAACATATTTCGTAAAATTAAGTTAACACATAAACAGTCAGTGTTCCATATAGTAATAACCAAAATTTTAACGCTAGAAGTTGTCTGGTAACATAGATTTAAGAAGATATAACATGATGTTTTTTTGTGGTACAATATATTCCATTTTAATTTACCGCAACGATATCTATTCATACGACACACAAACAGTAAATTGGTACATGAACATGTTTTGAATAAATTGTACCAAAAATAAAAAAGAGCATTTTATATCTTGTTAAATCTATGTTACCAGAGCACATCTAGCATTGAAAGTTTGGCTATTGCTAAAAGGAACACCGAATTTTTATGTGTTAACTTTATTTTAAGAAATATTTTACGAAATATTCGTTGAATTTTGAGCGTTATAGAGGCATTGAAGACAAAAATTAAACAAATGTTTTAGAATTATAAAAAAGATGTTTGATCTTTACGTCCGTTCTCCCATACCTCTGAATAAAAAAAGGGCAGTTCAGTTACTTGCATATGTGTGTGCACTTAGTGCTGGTAAACCATCCAATCGAGAAAAATGCGATAAGCTAGCTGGACCATGTGACATGTCTAAAGAATGATTAGTCAAGCCACTTGCTATATCAGTGATTAACATGAGGTTCATTTTTAGATTGCAGATGGCATGGCGTATCTGGAGGCGAATAAATGTATACATCGCGACCTTCGGGCGGCCAACATCCTTGTTGGCCAACATAATGAGGTCAAGGTTGCAGGCTTCAAGCTAGCTCGCTTCATGGGAGAAAACAAATATGTGCAATATTCGAAAGGTGCTAGTAAAAGTGTGATTTTTTTTATAAGATATTGAAAGTTTTCTTTTTGTTCTAGTGTTTTTTTTTGGATGCCCGATTACTTAAAGAATTGTTTTAATCGACTCCTATAGCATTTGAGTTTATGGAACATTCATAAGTTGTTAAAGCGTTTGCTTTAAAAAGACAAAACTGTAATGCGTTAACTATTTAAACAATAAGTGATAAGAAGTAATTGTATTGGAAATAAAATATTTTGATTTTGAGAACTAAGTTTTCTATTAAATCAAGACTGTACATTAAATGTTCTTATCATACATGCGGCATTATGCGTTAACTTTCTCTTTCCATAGACTGCTCATAAAATCCCAAAAAAATCCCCACATACATTTATTTTATACGTTAAGTACCGTTTCAAAAGGATTGCCTCAGAAAATTTTCTTTTCATACAGTGATTTTGAAAACTAAGTTTGTATCAAATGAATTATTCCTAGAAAATGGTATTAGCACTAAGTGATTTTCATACACCAAAATCAATATGACGCTCCAATTGATATAGGCTATATTAAAATTAGTATCCAGTCATAACGCTTGGATATCACATACCCAGCAGTTTAACTATTTTGTACAAAAGAGCTTGTGTAGTTGTTGTGTAATTTCAATGTTGCAAAATTTGTGTTTTTTTATATTACAAATAAATGGAAATTAAAACGTTATCAATAACTGGGTAGAAGTAGAAACTATTTGGACGCATCACCAGGTCTGTTTATTCGATGAACTATCTCTGACATGAGTTTTTTATTCAGGTACTAAGTTTTCTATCAAATGGACTCCAATAGAGGCTTTATTAGATCTTAAGTGGAGTATCAAGTCAGATGTATGGTCATACGGTGTACTTCTGTATGAGTTGATCACCTTGGGCAAGTCACCATATCCAGGTGAGTTTAATGAACGTTTAGATGCGTTTTAGTTTATTCCTTCAAGGATTCATTCAAAAGCTCCAATTTGGTTAGCTTGATTGCATCTTAATGTAAAGTTTATTAAAGTGGCCTTTATATCACTTGATTAATGTGTAATGTTTTGTTTAATGTTGTTCACGTTTTCACTTATTGTATTGTTCAGTATTTTTTTAAATTATAACTCAGAAGACAATTGCAGAATGTGAATTTGTCATCAACGTTTTATTTATATATACCCATTTCTTTAAGCTAGATTGCTTGAAAGATCGATGTATATTAAAACACTTTGAGAGTCTTTTTTCCTGGGTTGAACCAGTACACAGTGTGATTCTAAGCTGATCATGAGAATGTCGAGATGGTCATTGAATACTGAAACGTCTTAATCTGATACTCTTTACTAAGTAGCATACCTTATGCACATCATATATCTCTTCCAATATGTTTCTTTAGAGAAAAACAGCTTATCGGCTGACACATCGATTAACAAAAATGGATTCCTTTCAGAAGATTTCGAAACCTTAGATTCAGAGGGGGTAATCACGTGACAAACAAAAAAGCGACGTCCATGACGAGACATAAAATGTTCGCCGTTTCATACCCTTCATTTTTTTTTTATTTTTTTTAAATGTCGCTCACTTTCCAGACATATCAGCAAGAAAGTCATATGCGTTTATTTCGTATTAATATTCGCTCTATACCTCGACTTTACTCGCTGCGAAATTTCTTAACGGGTTGACCTTATTACAACTCCACTAAGAAAATTCGCAGCATGTAAAGTCGAGATTTTAAGCGAATTTTATTACGAAATAGACGCTTATCACTTCCTTGCTTATATGGCTGGAAAGTGAGCGGATTTTTAACAATTAATACATTAAGTAAAGGGTATAAAACGGCGAAAAATACCTGTCTCGGCTGGACGTCGCCATCTTGTTTGTCACCGGATTACGCCCACTGAGATTGATTGAGAAAAAATACATTTGCATAAAATTATACATAATGTTTTTGAAAAAACATAAATGCGAAGTGCGAAGATGTGTTCAGTTCAGAATAGTTTAGCACAAGGGTTCCATATTCATGGATTACTCTGTCGTTCGCAAAATAAGCGGGTTTCATTTAAGCAAATATTTTGAATGTATACGACTCAATTTCATCATAAAGAGCAATAACACAGCACATGATAGCCATTCTCAGTGGTTTGAAAAATAAGGTCAAATAAATGTGTAGTCTGATTGAAATTTAAATGGCTTGATCTATCTGCCGTAATAATTGCGATTACTCATAATCTTTGTGAGATGTGCCTGTTACAATATAAATAATGATCAGCCGATGCAATAGTTTTATGCTCATCTCTTTAATTTACCCTGCTGCTTCGTAAAAACTAACGCCGACTCCGCCTATCTTCCTCAGGTATGCCTAAAAGCGAGGTGTTTAACTTTTTGGATAAAGGCAACAACATGCCTCTACCCACGGGTGGCCCCATTCCGTGTCCAGACCCATACTACGAGCACATGGTGAAGTGCTGGAACCGATCGCCTAAGAACCGACCCACATTCGACTACCTTCAGGCCTTTTTCAACAATTATGCTGTATCCACAGAAAGGGGATAACGAAATAGTTGACTTCGAACAAAAGAGTTATTAGCATATGGACTAGGCGCGAACCGAACGATATTTACGCCTTCGGACTAGGAAATGGAAAGTTAAAAGTCTTTGGAATTACCATTGGATTTGTTTTTAAAGCAAATTACTACATCTAAATGTAAAAGTAAATAATAACATGATATTGTACAATGTGAAGAGACTTTTTAAAATTCATTCTGCATTTAATATTTTCTTCTGGTTTTGATGCAATCAAATGATTCTTGTTTACAAACATGAGAATCACTTTTACAGATATTCGCCTGATACAAAAACTGGTAATAGCTTATGACACAAATTGCTTTCTTAAACATATGTTTGTAAATCATGCATAATAATTTAGGTATATTTTTAAAGATATGCATTTTTAACACCTTATGGGTCATATTACATTGAGTTCGCTTATAAAAAGTGGTCTTTGTGTCTACACTTATAGAACACCTTTTTTTAATATCATTTTGTCACGTAGTACCGATAAATGTGCATATAAAATAAGACGTTGTGGTGTACATAATGTTATAGTGATTATCACACCGTACATATTCAATTCTAAGATAATGCTTTAGAGTATTTTAAGTATTGTTCATTTATGACAAGTTATGTTCTGCGCCTTGCCTGCAGCTTTCTTCTGCCTTATAAGGATACATTGTCCATCAACATTATTGGACAATAGGGAATTTTAAGCCAGTGAAAATATTCATGCGTTCCAATCAAAGAATAATGGGTTTGAAGTCCAAAGTACGGCTATTTGATCAAAATATTGAATCGCACTTTAATTATTTTCCTTAAATTTTTCGAATTGCCGGCACAAAACATTGTGTATTTGACAGATCAGATGTTAGTCAGACCGCATAGAATACACGTTGGATATAATATATTACACACATAAAACATGTAATGTCTATTTCATGCATGCTGTAATCATATCGAGGTGTGTTCAAAGAAAGCTTACTGCTTCTTTTACTGTTAAATGGCTGTGTGACACAATCATGACATATACGGACTGTATGCGTATGCTTTCACTAAAAGCTGTGTCAACACACGTCTAGTTTACCGGTATATTACATGTTGTGGATGCCTTATCCTATGTACTTTCACATTAATGAAAAAATAGGTAATATTTTATTAACTGTATAGTGTATTCCATTATGTATAATATCATATCTTAATGTCGATTTTAGTTTAAATATTTTAATTGAAATTGGCTTTAAGATTTTATTTTATTGAAACAATTTAACGTGTGCTACTTTGTGTTTCTAAAGATAGACATTCACAAGCAAGCTTTGTAATTTGCCCTTTTATAACGATATTGCTGCTTCTTCCCGAATTGCAAGACGACGATCTGAATGTTAAACCCTATAATGTTATATCTCTAAGGCTTTTTTTATCAAAGGCGAGAGGTAGTTTATACTCGTTTTGGTTTCATTTCATCGTACCTAAGAAAGTTACAAGTATGCTGCTCTTGTTTGTATGCAACCATTGAGTTGTTAAATTGAAATTATATTTTAAAGCAGTCTCCTCTTATTGCTATTTTATTGTAATACTGATACTATGAGGATATCTTTTATTTACACTTGAATGTTAAAAACAGGTTCCAACCCCAAGTCTTGCATTGACCGTTCCAAGGCAGTGGCCGAGTTTTATTTGTTTGTGTGTGCGTGTTGTGTTCGTGTGTCCCTTGTTAATTACATTCTCGTTGACAATTACGCTTTTTGGCAATTTTCCCCTTGTGATACATAAAGCAATTTTCCCCTTGTCATACATAAAGGACCGCATTATATAATAAGGTTTCTTCTGCTGAAATATCACTTCCTGTATATATACTTGTACATTGTTATTTGTCGTCGTGTATTGCACAATCTTTAACGTGTTGATATTAATTGATTGACATCCAACGAGGAAGCTGACATTTCAATTGTTTAAATACATTTTATAACATCCTTTCATAACATAACTTTCGCATCTTTCATCAATCTGGAATATATTTATAAATATTTTAAATCTATCGTAGACATTATTTCACACGCATTTTTAGAACTTCAAGGTTTTGCGTATTTTCAGCTTGATGTCTATTATAACCTGTCAGCAATCTGAGGCTTATTCCTTAGCAGTTTTATTGATTGTATAATAAGATGTAGGTGTTAATTACGAAGTTTGTAATTTAGTTATTTGTTTTATGAGTGCTTAAGTACAAGTAAGCAAAAAAGAAGCATCACCTTTTTTATAAGATTGTCCATATACTAGCATAACATACTCATATAATGTTTAATTAGGATTTAATATTTCAATTTTCGTGATATTGTGTATTTTTAGCATAAAGGTCTTTGTTGATTTACACATTCAGAATGGTTTTGTTTTCAGTTCTATAAGTGGCTTCTATAATAAGGGTTGAGTACGAAGTATGTGTAAAAATTAATTTCTTCTTCCCTTAATGTTCACCATGCATTAAGTGTAAATAAAGTGGAATATATTGTACCACACACAAATAAAAAAGCATTTTGTATCTTGTTAAATCTATGTTACCAGACAACATATAGCGTCGAAATTTTATCTACTGCTATAAGGAAGGAGCATTGATTGTTTAAACTTTATTTTACGAAACATTTTAGTATTTTAAAGCCCGCTTTCACTAGGGGTCGTCAATATAATTGTACAAGCTGCTGAACAATGATTCGCAAGAAGACGTTTAATTTGTTAAATATATATTTTTTCAAGATGAAAAAGATAACGGGAAGATCTCCATACATGTAAACGTCTATAAAATGACGTATAAATTCCGATGACATATTGAAACAAGACACTAGCATTTTAAATTATATAAACAAGCTGTTGCATGCGGAATTCTATTCTTGTTAACTATTTTACGTTTATTTGTGCAGTTAAGAAGGACAGCTCTTTAGTTAAATGTAAACCTATTTATTTGAGCTCGATTGCATCGAAAGCCTAAGTTTTTTTTTAAACGCTCTCGAGTCCGTTTTCTGGGACAAGAACCAGTACTTCGTGTCTATGGGGGAGATCTATAAACGCTCTCACAGTGGGGATCGAATCCGTGACGTAGTGTCGGTGTGGCGTAGTGGATATGGTGTCCGCCTAGCGACCGGGACAGCACTTTAAGGTCGCAGACTAAAATCACCATTACACCATTAAAATACCGTAGTACATCCTCTAGCACAACCCGAAATAAAACTTACGCTGTTAATAAACGTGATTTGTGGATAAGTTCGTTGTTCGTGTCTTTCTTTCATAAAATTGTAATACATTTACCTTATTAAAAATAAATACATGTTGATCATGATGATGCTACTGGTCTGCTATTACAGTTAATGACGAAAATGCAGAGTAAATAATGACGATAATTATGATGATGATGAACAGATGGTTTCTTTATGCGTATGCTTTTTTGTTGTGCGTGTCGATGATGTTCGTGTTGTTGTCAGGTGGATTAAGCCGATGACGATCAGAGTGTAACTGAACATTATTGTGCTGTTGTTTTGTCTTTGTGATTTATACGATAAAGATCTTTCTGCTGATCGCGACGTATTTTTGTTTTCAAATATAAAATCATATTATCAAAAACAGATGAGTTTCTTCTTTAAATATATTAAAAACACATTGCATCATGATGATTCGATGCGGAAGTTAAAAACTCGAATAAATATAAGATAATTGGGTATTGATTGTAAGTTGTAAAAGTTTGTCCAAATATGTTAAAATTTAAATGATAATAATAAAAGTTTTCTTAGTAAAAGAAATTATAGTGCAGTGGAATATAATATAAAATTAAACATTGTAAAATGATAACACAATGGGTAATTACATTTTCATATGAAACGTCGGCGACGCAACGACGGCAGACAATGACAGCACAAGCAAACTGTGCGCGTCATAGAACTGTGTCTTGTCGTTCACAACCACCAATCGCTATGGACGCTTGTTGAGGCTCTCAAGCAGGACGAAGCTTTGGCGTCTACAGCTAACATTTAAGAAGCCGGAGGAGAGCCTCTGGTCAAGCGAGTCGAGCGCTCGACAAAATAGCTTCTTTCGAAACTTTCGGCGTATCTGTTTAACCCAACTTTCACCTTAAAAGACCTTCACATAACGCCTGCAAACCCGAATGAATACATTCGAATATTTCATTGCCTGATTCGAGAGATATCCCCCATAAATTTGGCTACATCACCGCGCCTGTGTACAGCGTTAATTATGTAGCATTGTTCAGTATAAAGAATTCCAGACTACTCTATGCATGTTCATACGACACATAGACACAAATGTTGGCTCAGTTACAATTACGCGTTAAAATTCATCTCGCATAATTCTAGGATCAGTAGTCGGTCAATAAATCGGCCGGTGAAGACATGATGGACTATCGATAAACGTTCATAACACAGTATAGCTTTCAAGATGAGAAAACAAACACTACCGAAATATTATAGTTTCATGATAAGACGGAAATCGTTTAATTATATATCCACACATGTTTACCTTACTCAGTCAGTCCGTCTGAAAATCGTTCATGAAAGCATTAACAGGCTACCGAAATTTGCCAGTTTGCTGTAAATAACACAGGTTGACTTCAATTTCCTATCGAAAGTATTGTTCTTAGATGTTCCATTTACAAGAAGCAAGGATATTTTTAAAAACCATCGTCATATATATATGTACAAAATTCTTTTTTCCCAAGGACAATCAGGTATTGGAATGGCCTTCCATACAACGTTAAGAACAGCACCAGCCTCAGTCAGTTTACTGCAGGCCTGGCCGCTGTCTCGAAATAAAGTATCTTGTTTTTATACTTTTATCAGTAGTCAATGTAATAATTATTAATTAATAATTTTGTATATATATATATATATATGACGATGGTTTTTAAAAATATCCTTGCTTCTTGTAAATGGAATATTTATATAATATTTCTACATGTTACATTCTGATGATGAATATAATGATGAATATAAATATAAATATAAAAATTATGATGAAATATATAATAAGTTGACACTTTAAAATGCTGTAATTATGTGATCATTAATATATTTAAAATATACTGATCTCCCCTGAAGGAAAGACACGAAAATGTGAATGGAAATAAAAATGGAATAAATCCTAGTTTTTCGGTGTTCAAACTATAAATTTCATGGATAAAATTTTTGTGTGGACTTACATGGACATACATGAAAACGAGCAAGTATGATTCTTTGTTGAAAATACAACAGAAAGTTAATTACTAGACAAAAACAGTTTTTCATCTTATTTTTTTACTGGGTGGGGATTGGATTTATTTTGAATATATTTTACGTGTCAGCAAAAACCAGTTTATTCCGACATCTTAGTTAAGTGTCACTTCGTCACGCATGACAAAACCAACTCAAAAGCGACAGACACTCATCAAATGCAGCGAAGCATATCCAATCAACTCCGTTTGACTACATTATGTAGGTGATTATGACACAGTTATAGTGATTGTTTACTGTTCTTATGCTTAACACAAAGTGCAGTGTACTGTGACTTTAAAAATGAACAAAAGGGCCTATTCATCTTCAGCAAGTGAAGGGGCGCCTACTGACGTTAGCCTTATAGAAACGTCACTTTTAGATTCACCCAAGGCTCCAAAATAAAATAAAAAACGTAACAAAAAGAAGAATATTGATGACGATACATCAGGCCAAAAAAGTATGACGGAATTCGTAATTAACAAACAAAACGAAAACAAACCATCTAAAGGTGGGTTCCCACTGCCGATCCGATCAACTCGATCATCCCGATCACCGAAATTTCCCGACCAAACCCGACCAAGCTCGACTAAAAAGGGTATACACGACTTCTTCTCGACCTCTTGTCGATAATACACGACCCCCACACGACTCATTCACGACGTCCACTCAACCATCTTTCCGATTTCCGCTCGATCATCTCGACCTATACGCGAGCCCTATACGATCTCAGCTCGACCAAGTGGACCTCAGCTCGATCGCCACCAGATCTTCTCACGACCAGCTGGTGATGGGCGTACTACAGTCGTACAAAGCGATCTAAAATAACTCTGGTAGAGGTCGAGCGGTTCGGGTACAGAGCTCGTGTATGGTCGAAAAGCAATCGGGAAGTGATCGTGTACGGTCGAGTAGCCGTCGGGTAGCAGTCTAGTAAATCTGTACATCAAATCGAATAGAGGTCGAGTGGATCGTGTTGCGAACTAAAATAACTCGGGTAGAGATCGAGCGGATCGGGTACAGATCGTGTAAAAGATGTCAATCCGATCGCCACACGATTGCTTCACGATCAACTCGATCTTCTACTCGACTAATACACGACCACTTCCCGAGCGCTTCTCGATCCATTTCCTACTCGACCGCTACTCGATATTTTTTGACATGTCAAAAAATATCGGGTAGGAAGCCCGACCAATGCCGACCTACCCGACCGCCCCCGACCACTCATGCCGACCGAACCAGACCAGTACCCGACCGCTTGGTCGGGCTTGATCGAGTTGATCGGATCGGCAGTGGGAACCCAGCTTTATTAATTTACCAGATATTCCATGCACACGTCGGACTTTTAACTAAGTGTGACCAGGTCTTTCAGGTAACAAGCCATCTGTAAATGATGGACATTTATGTTTTAATTTTAGTGCATGTTTAATGACGAAGTTGCTGAATGGAAAAGCTGTATCATATTTGATTTTTTTACCTTTTTATGTGACCTTGACCTTGGAGCTTGGAAGATGCCGTTTTCACATGTGTGGTTAATGATTTTAAAATTGCATGATGAATGAAGTTACAGTTTCAACACAATGTTGTATGGCAAATTTTAACCTTTGATATTAAAGTGTGGCCTTTCTTTATACTGAACATAAAGGTAGCGAGATGATTGGTACACTTTACAAGCTGTCTCCAAAACAAATGGTAAACATTTTTTAATTAATTTATTTTCAATTTTATTAAAATTATTTTATGATGAATGATAAAGTTACAGTCCGGGCAAGCTGTTTTATGGTTAATACTTCTAAGTCTGACCTTGATCTCCGAGGTTGATATATGTCACTCCTCGTCTTATAATGGTGGTCATGTATGGTCATTCCTTTCAAAAGTGCATGATAAATGACAACGGAACAGACCGGACAAGCTCTGACGCAAACAAGTACGCCCACAAGCATGCACATTCACTCGGTAATTGTGATTGCTTAATCGTGCTTTCAAAAAGAAAAACATGAATAAAGTGAAAATAATAAATTAAAATGAAAAGATTAAACGAATTAATACATATAAATGTATTAATTAATTAATTACCCTATACTTTGGTAATAACAACGTAGGTTTACAATCTGTGCTTTTTCAACGTTAGGAACCAATCAAAATGTGTACACATTAATAATTGAAACAGATTGTCTAAGCTTAGCCTTTTCATCGATGTCCGTGCTTCGAATGATTGTGTGTGCGTACCGATTGATCGCTTACAAAATCGTCGATTGAAAAAAGCGTAATTGAAGCAGATTGAAACGTTATTTTACCCTGCTTAACAAAATTTCGGAATTCGCACATATATGTCAAAATCAGAATTCTGACCAAGTGTATCAAGATTGAATCATAAATGTTATTGCTAGAGAGGTAAGAATACTTTTCTTAGATTTTACCTAGTGATCTAGTCTTTGACTCCACGGGATCAAAATTCAAACTTTGTCTAGTTCCTGTCGAGATTATATTTCTTAATCGTTTCTTGAAGATTGATAATGTTAGCATTCTACAAGGTGAAGGAACACGGTGCATGACGCATGACTGACCACAACAGCTTACCTTGTCCAAAAATAATCATTACATAAATTAATGTCGTTTTAAATGCTCTGACTCAAAGTAGCGTGTATCGTCTGCACACATTAATCATACCTTAATCGAATTCGTTCCAATAAATAAATCTTATCACGATTAAGAAATACGTATATTGAATGTAAATAAGAATCATGGTATCGTTTTCCATTTCATTTTTAAATAAACGTTTAAACAATGAACCGCGTAAGAATGTTCTTTCCAAGCTTGAAAAGTATGAAGGAAAGTTGATTTCAACGCTCGAGCTTATTTTTTGGACTGTTCGTAGAAAGGCTCTCAAAACAGTTGACTTCGTTCCTACATGAAGTCTTAATTTGTTATTTTTTTATTATTATTTAAGGTTGATACAAACTTTAATTTTATGATCGTATATACACAATGCGCTAAACGGAAACCGACTTACGAATTAACTTACATACATAGCTTTATAAAGTAAGCAAAGGTCGAACTTATTTGAAAATAATACCTGTTCGCTCCAAAGTCACTTTAATGAAGTTGTTCTCCATTTCAAAAAGCGACGATAGCTCTCTCGGATAAGAAAATGTCACTTTTGATGAAACGTGCTTTGTACATTGTTCCTTTATGTCAGATCCGATCTTTTTACATTTCTCTTCAATCTGTTTTGAAAATATATACATTTGCTGGATAGTACCTTGTTTTGAAATAGCAGAGAAGATTGACACTATTTCTTTGATTTCTTCCTTAACTTTTGTGTTGATAGCATGCTTGTCGTTAAGTCGTTCAACCTCTTCACACTTCAAAGCATTTGTTTTAGTCAGAAATTGACGTTTACCCTCTTCAATCTGTTTTATGAAACGATCTCCCAAATCGTCTACTTCTTTAGATATGTCTCTAATTGATTCATAAAACTCTTTCTCCGACTGCTTGCATTCAATTACATTTGCGTCAGCATCGGATTCTAACTTCAACAAGCACTGTTTCAAATTATCTATCTCTGCTCCTTTCTGCAAAGCAATACTGGCTATTTCATCCAGTTTGTCACATTTTTGGTGTGTGATCACACATGTAGTGCAGCATTGCGTAGGATGGTCTTCGCATACAAACTCGAATCCCTTACCATGTTCCGGACACATGCCCATTCCTTTCATGTCCACAACAACTTGGGATGATTCTCTTTCTTGAATAATGACTATGCCATGCTCTCCATGTTTAAAAGCGATGTGAGGATTTCGGCACGTCTCACATAGGAACTCGTTACAATCCTTGCAGGATAAAGTGGCTGCTTTTGATGTGTTGGCTTTCATACATGGTTCACAAGATCGTGTAGCAGAACTCTCTCTAATAAAGTTGATTGCGTTGCCTCGGTTCGAAACATTAAGTCCAACAGAAGCCATTTTGATAAAATATCTACTACCTATTTAAAAATCATGTTTGATCAAGATTTCAGATATTTATACAGTGCACGTAAATCCGCATACAATATTTTCTGCGATGGATATTACTTAATGTAAGATCTTAATTTATGTTAATGCATCGCAACTCTGTAAAATTTTAGGTACATTTAATCTTAACCTCATAGTGTGTTATGATATCTAGGGCATTCGTCAATCGTGATACATCTACACTATCCGGAATCCCCCGAAAGGTAGATTTCGTTTTTACTTGTATTGACGTGTTCTTATACTGAATACGATGCGCGTTGCACTTGCCACACTTTCTTCCAATTTGAAACGTACTTCCATAATTTTGAGACAAAGAGCATTAACGTTTACTTGTTGTGAATTTCGACATTATCAAAACGATTTTTAGTTTCGACATCCTTTAACCAATTTAAAAATCCACTTGAAACAATAACCAATAAATATGTGTTGGTCTGAGGACAAGAATTGCACAAAGACAATAGAGTGTTCATCTGTGAATATTTATGCTAACAATTGAAATTCAAACCTGAAATATAAATTAGAAAACATTTTCATGTACATGCTGGAATTTTATTTAAAGTGTAAAACTAAAATACTTGAGAATAATTATTTTAAACTCAAACACAGTTTTATTATAGTAATATTTGTACAAACTTAAGAGAAATCAGTGTTTAAGTGATGTATTTAATTTAGTGTTTGACCTATTTAATACCTAAACTATGTTTTTTATGATGGTTGTAAGGGTAATCAAAATAACAATAAGCTGACTTAAAGGGACTTGTTCAGAGATGTAGGCATTTTTTTTTAAGTATGTCAGTAGAAGCCTTAAATTGCTAGATTTTAACCCCAAACTAAAAATAGAATTTTTGAAGAGATACAAACAACAGAAAAATATTAGTACCCATGGGGGTCCTTAATTGTTTTTGCCTTTACCACTTGGCCATCCTGAATATTATATTTAAGCATTCATTTTATACTCGGTATATGTGATCCATGTGAAATAGCAAAATTTAACAGAAAAAACAGAATCATTAAACATCATGCAATCATTACTCTTTATAATTTTATCCATTACACATGATGATTACTCATAAAGTAGCTGTATTTTCAGTTTGAGTCTACATCATAAGTGACATTTTGCTCCCTGATTTACAGTAATCTTTTTTTTGTATCTATGACTAAAATTTGGAAAATGGTCATTTTTTACTATCTGTGCACAATTCCCTTTGATCTTTATTCTTAGTTTTGTGATAAAAGTACTTGTTAAACAATACGGCCGTAAAATTTGCAAAGCCCTCTTTATTGTATCTCAAATTGTGAAAAGCAATTCTTTGATGTTTATGTTTTCTACCATTTAATTACTTTCTTTTAGTTATAATGCCTTACTAACTATAAGTAAATGTAATTTCTATAAGTTTTAAATGCATTTATTTGTTCAAATAAAAAAATACATATGAAAATAATCATTTGTTTGTGTTGTGTAGTACGCTTGCTTCCATGGCAACCAATTTATTTAAATGATACCATTGTTATTTTTCTACATTTTGAACACCAAATTAGCTCAAAATATTCACATGTATGTACTTTTCAATTATGTCATGAATTATAAAACAATATAAATACACAAGTCATAATAAAAGATATTGTTTTTTTTTATAAACTGAATTTAGTAGTTTTTATTTTTTTCTGAAAATAATGACTATTTCCAAAAATAGTTCAGTCATGTTGGTAAAGCAATCTATGCATGTTAACTAAAGGTCCATTTTAATAGGGACCAAAACATATATTTACCTACTTTAAGATAATTGCAGTTGGCAAAAAAAGTTGATCTGAATCAAACACAACTTTCATGGAACAATGAATATTATCACAGAAAATAAAAATAGTGTTTCCGCTTAGATATCAACTAATAACTAAAAATCTATTATTGTTGTTCATTTGAAACATGATGATTTTCAAGCCTAAATAAATATGGTAAAAGATGTTGTGATATCATAATTAAAAGGATTTCTTCAAGCAAAAATGTGCAATCCAAAAAAATATATTAATAAAACTGTATAGAGGAAAAACAACATTTTCAAATACTCGCAAGCCATCACAAAAAGCAGCTTAACAGGCTAGCAATAACATTCCTATTGAAAATAAAATTCTGATGTTCCAGATAGCCAATTTCGTATACGAAACTAACATTTACAGTGCCTTTACATTAGATATGTATCGCTACCTGTACCAGAACATGACAATGCGGGGTTGTTTTAGACTTCTTGGGCGAAGAAAACGGTATTCCTTGACATGTGCGTTGTTCAAGAAGTTGTCCGTATATAAGGACCATGTCCGTGCTCAATAACAATCGTCAAGACCAATCGAAACTCAACTTTACCTTGAAAATAACGCCATGAGCAATCGAGTTATCCATTTTTTTCGTCAACCAAAATGCGTCCACATGAACAACTTGTAGTTAAGCAGTGCTAATTAGTGTGAAAACAGTGATTTTAATTTTTGCCGTGTTCAATGACAATTGACGGTTCAGAAAATCGCGAAATATTCGATGAATATTCTCCACACTCAGACCAACCAGAGTCAAACGGTTGATACTCGCGGAAGAAACCTCTTCCGGCTGGCCCTATGATAGGCGTCATCCGATTAAAAACAAGTAAGTAATAAGGTAGATGTACCTGTTTGAAGAATAAATTAATGCCTCTTGGCGAGGCATCGGCGGCCATTTTGTCTCAAATCTGACCACGTGATTCTCCGCATTGTTTAAGATAATTTTTAATATTTTTACTCCATATATTTAGAATATTGTTTTCGTTGAATAGCAAAACAATGCTATTATTTTACAGAACTTTCAGTCTCTGTATTATTTCTATAGATTCATTCATAGATTATTGTTAAAAATGTATTCGGAGACGAACGACCACTGTAAATAGCAAATAATGTTCTGATGCCTTTTATACATATATAAATTTATGTTTATTCTATTATCAGTTTAGAATAACACTCCATGTTAATTAATATTTTTATTATCATGTATTAAACATATGTAACAGTTTTTACGGAGCGTGTTGTTATTTGTTTACTCATTGTTAACATCACACTGACATACGGCGGATATCTCACATTTTTTATTGTACATAATGAAAAAAACACACATCAATTTCACTGTCCTTAGCAGTGCATTCATGTATTATATTTCAGATAATACATTAGTAACTGTCCTATGCTTCAAGCGATCAATATGTGTATACAGACACTGGTTAAGTCCTGGTGTAACGAAAATATGTGCAAACCTGCATCCAAATTTTTTTGGAACAGATGAATGTTTAAACCAATTTACAATTGTACGAAAATAATCTTAGGTGTAATGCTTTGAAGTCAACTTTAGAGAACCTTGGCTTGGGTAATATGCTTTACACACCTGAAAGCACGTGCGACATTACCTACATGGTAAACCAGAAGTATATTTGTATTCACTATTGAAGGCTTGGGGCTTTATTGTAAGCTTTATTGCTGAACTAAATGTTGTTGTTGTTGTTGTTGTTAACAAAAGAATCAAATATCAATTATTTCAAGAAAGGATCGATACTTTAGCTTCACAGTCAAAAATGAAATTCTTAAATTAAAAGAAAAGCTTCGAATATGAAAAATACCTCGATTGCACATCTAATGGAAAGTCAAAAATCCAAATGATCCAATTTCTATTAATTTCCAATTGTCTTGAAATAGAAGTTGACAGATATAGTAGGTTGTCCCGAGAAGAACGCAAGTGTAAACTCTGTAACCAGAATGTTTGTGAATTCGAATATTACTTTTTATTATGTTGTCCATTATATAACGAATTGCGTATAAAATATAATATCTGGACATTCTGGCCTACCATAATTAAATACATAGCAATGGTGTCTTGCACTTATGCTTTTTAGTTCAAAATCATTGTAAACATTTTGGTCGAAGCTTTTACACTAAGATATGAGAATTTAAATAGTATTGCTGCTGTATAACTGTCTTGGCCATATTTCTTTTGTATATATGTACTTGGCCAAAGGCACAATGCCGGATTGCCAATAAACTTTGAAAATTAATTAAACTGTAACTTTTTTTCTATACATTGAGTATTTCATATAAATCTCGTGCTTTCTGATATCGCCGGTATACAATACAAGCGAGACTCTAGTATGTGTTATTGTTGCAGAATGTATGTCCACTCATTAATACTGCCATATCCTAGGCTCATGATTTCAATAGACTGGCACATTCTGGAAGTTTTCTTTTCGCGTCGATCTAAGACCATCCCGTGCCTGATCGTAACGCTTCAATAACTTTCTTATAACTTAGGTACCTGGTCATAATCGAAATTCAGTAAGTTATCTTGATTAGAGATATTTTTCCAACGTTCCTTGCGAAACGATACTGCTGAAATGTTCTTTAAGATTTGGTATACTACATACAGATATTAGCAGAATAGCATTTAACAATGACGGCTGAATGCATCGGAAATTGTCATGTACTCGTTGTTGTCGGATTAAACAAACCATGTGAAACTATCTGCTACGGAAGATAAGGATTTTCTAAAAGTTATAGACGTTCTTTCGTATTTTACAGTCTATTTTTCTCGTAAAGCGGCATTGCAAGTACTTTGATTGTATGTAATCTGTTTTGACCTATTTTGAAGTTGCTTGCCAAAAACATGACATCATAAGCTCAGAGTACTGTTGTCTCGCTCCCTAAGTGGCCGTGAAAGTCTTTATTAATCTCGTATAGTTGTGCGTGTGGGATGACTGGTTTACGCCAATTGAAGATAATATAGTTAACGAAAGATAATTTATTTCCGCTCTGGCTAGGTTATCACGACCAGAAGGGGTTTATCATTTTGAGTTTTTCCTTTGTATTTGTTCTTAATTTTTATCATGAACCGGTAACAATTTTGTTTTACCGTGTGCACGTGCGCATCAACCTCTTCGAACATTTTCAGGCAACTACTCCGTTACCCTCCAATAGTTATCTCGGTTATTCTGAATTACAACAATGTCAGACGGATGTCCTTACATCATACTTCTTTGTAACCGTTTTTGTAGCTTTGTGTGTGTGAATTTTCCCCCGTTTTCAAGATTAATTTATTTCAGTTTTACCAATGCACTCGGTTCACAAGCCCACACTATTACTGGGCAAGGCGGTTAACCAGTACTATGTTGTCATAATTATACAAGTAACTGACAATTACTGTGCTTGATTTAGCTTTGTTTTTTGTCGTATAGCTAATACTATGCACTCTTTCACCAACAATTGAGTAAAGTTTATAGGTAAAATTTATTTCTATTTTTTGACATTATTAATGTGAATATGTTCGTTATTCATTGAAAACAAACATGTTTATTTAACAAAACACAAATAAGACGAGTATGAAAAGAAAAAATTCAAAATATGAGTGAGTGGATATCAAATGGTTATTGAAAGTTTTCAGAAAGGTCGTGTAATTAAGTGGCCACATACTTCACTACTAGTCTACAGAAAAAGAAAAACGAAATAACTGTCAAAATAGACAACAAATGAACGCTTATGCTATTTGCATTAGAATTTCAGCGCTAGAGCTACGCGCGTGGTATTCAGCCTTATAACACGAATCGGATAACGCGTTGTGTGTATCAAGGCAAAATGGCTCCACAGTAGACACAAAATCTATCTTTCGGATGATTCCGGAGATATTCGATGTATCACGATTGACGAATGCCCTCGATATCAATATTAAGCACATTGTGCAGACTGGGAGGTTAAGATAAAATTTATCTCAAATTTAACAAGGTTTTTGATGCATTGGCACAAATTAATATTTAATATTAAGTTATATCAATCGCAGAAAAGTAGTTTTATGCTGATTTATGTGTGCGCGAACAGTATAAATTTCTGAAAGCGTGATAAAATTGGATTTTTGAAATAAAACGTAGAAATATTTTCAAAATGGCTTCTGCTGGACTAAATGTTTCAAACCGAGGGAACGCAAGCGACTTTATTGGCGATTGTAGTGCACTATACTCTTGTGAACCATGTATGAAAACCAACACATTAAAAGCAGCTACTATGTTCTGCAAGGATTGTAACGAGTTTTTGTGTGAAACCTGCAGAAATCCACACATCGCATATAAACCTGGGCAGCATGGCATAGTCATTGTTCAAGAAAGAGAATCATCACAAGCGATTGTGGACATGAAGGGCATTGACTTGTGTCAGGAACATAAAAAGGGATTCTTGTTTTTCTGCGAAGACCATTCTAAGCTATGCTGTACTACCTGTGTGATCACACACCGGAAATGTGACAAAATGGATGAAATAAACAGTCTGTCTTTACAGAAAGGAGCAGAGATAGATTTGCAACAGTGCTTGTTAAAGTTAGAATCCGATGCTGACGCTAATGTTATTGCATGTACGCAGTCGGATAAACAGTTGAATGAATCAATTAGAGACATATCTGAAGAAGTAGATGATTTGGCAGATCGTGTAATAAAACAGATTGAAGAGGCTAAACGTCAATTTCTGACTAAAGCAAATGCTTTAAAGTGTGAAGAGGTTAAACGACTTAACGACATGCATGCTCTCAATACAAAAGTTAAGGCAGAAATCGATGAACTATTGTCAATCTTCGCTTCTATTTCAAAACAAGGTACATACCATCAGATGTTTATATGTTCAAAACAGATTGAAGAGAAAAGTAAAAAGATCAGATTTGACGTTAAGGAACAACGGTCAAAGCAAGTTTCATCAAAAGTGACATTTTCTTATCCGAGAGAGCTATCGTCGCTTCTTGAAATGGGCAACAATTTCTTTGAAGTGAATTTGGAACGAACAGGTATCATTACAATATCCATCCATAGTCGACGCTCATAATTTAATAAAATTAAACATTTAATTAATATAGCTATGTATGTAAGTTAATACATAGGTCAGTTCTCGTTCACCACAGTATGTATAATTTAATGATTGTTTAAATCTTCAATTATACGAATAATACATTCAGATCGTATAAGTATGTAAGTTGTATATTATGTGAACCCTCCCTCGCAAAGCAATCACAATAAAACTGGTTATTGGTAACAGATACAAAGAAAGCATGCGTTTACTTTCAGGTCAACGGTCCTTCATAATGTACAATGTATTAATTTCTAACGCGCTCCTTGTTTTAAATTGGCATGATTAAGGTGTGCAGACAATTACACACGGCTCTGAGTCCAAACTTTTTAAACGACATAACGTGTGGCGTGCTGACATTATTATGTATTGCTTATTTTTGGACAAGGCAAGCTATTGTTATCATGGCCTACATCCTACACCGTTGCCGTCATTGTAGATTGCCTTCATGATCAATCTTGTTGAAACTATTCAGAGATATCATTCCGACAAGAACTAGACAAAGTTCGACATTTGATAAAAAAATTGAGAACGTATTGTTACCTCTATAGACATCCAATTTATGATTCAATCTTCATATACTTTGTCCGAATGCTAATTTGACAATATCTAAGCCTATTACGAACTTATTTAAGCTGGGTAAAAACCACTTGCAATCTCCTAAATTACGCTATTTTTCGTTGGCGCTTTTGTTAGCGATTTATCGGTACGCAAGCACAGTCGTTCCAACCACTGAACAGATGAAAATGCGAACCAAAAATATGTTTTAATTATTAAATAGTACACATTCTGAGTGCTTTATAACAGCGAAAGAGTGGCGATTTTATTCGTACGTTTATTATACAAAAGTATAAGTATAATAAGTTAATTAATTTATTTATTTGTATTCAGTGTGCGTACTTATTCGTGTCATAGCTTTTCCGGACTGTAACTTTGCCATTCGTCGTAAAAATTGTTATATGACCATATCGAACCACGATTATTAGTCGACACATAACAACCGTTTCCCTACCGCAAAGGTCAAGGTCAATCTTAGTTGTAAAACCAACAATTTGGCAGTACAAAAGCTTGTCCTGAAGGTATCGTCATCATTCATGATGCACTTTGAAAATAATATATTACAAATGTTCACCATGTGTCACGTTTACTAACCATCTCCCTACATTTAAGTTCAAGCCACACTTAAAGGTCAAAGGTTAAAATTGGCCAAACAATATGTTGTCCGGACCTTAATTTCATCATTATCATGAAATTGTTAAATAATTTACCACAAATGTGTCACACTCAAGTCCTATGCCCATAAGGCAAATCCAAGGTCACACTTTGGTTAAATGTCAGACATGTGCATGTTTTTTGTTTAAATAATGATATGCATTATTGACGTTTTAAATAATTTGTCTTTTACAAGCGACGTATACCAATCCAGCGTTATAAGATCGTGATGCTCATGTCCGTTGTTCGCCGATGTGCGTGACATGACGTCAATGAACTTTTTCTTTAAACGACAACTCCTTCTGAGCCACCGGTAGAATACGACAACACTTCATAGGCATATTCCTTGGGTGGTGTTCTATGAAATTTGCAAAAACAGTTCCGGTTTTTCATAAATTAGGTCACAGTGCTAAAAGAGTGGCATTTAAAACTTAGCATTTTTACCCTGTGTCGCATATAACTCATTGATATTTGAAGATTTTTCAGACAAAACTGGAATGTAGTAGCATCTGTTTTCTACGACAGTGCTATGCAAAATATTTATTTACTTAACTAAAAACTGGCCCATAAGTACTCCATAAAGAAATCAGGATTTCATTTTATAAAAACTTAAGTAGTTATGAGGAATGTTAACGTGTTTGGTTTTGTTATTTAAACTTGGTGATTTGATGATTACATTACAAAAATACTGAGAAAACTTCGCGCACAATTATTTGATTGGACTCTTGTAATGTAGGATAATTCTCTTAAATGATAGCTATTTTCAGGTCATATGGTAGACAATGAGCACAAATTAACTTAGTACGAGGAATATATCTATATATATCTATATATCTATATATATCTATATATATCTATATATATCTATATCTATATATCTATATATATCAATCTTGCACCTTAGAAGCCACATGTATTAATCAATCTCAATTAAACTGGGTCAGATTATTTATATTCACAATATCTCGGCAGAGTACGAATTTGGTTTACGTTTGTAAAAAAGGCCACCAGATCAAATCTAACAAAAACCTTGATAACATTCTAGAAGCAACATTCATGACTTAATCTTGATGAAACTTGGTCAAAATGTTTTCCATGACAATATCAAGGCTTTGTTTGAATGTATGTTTAGTGCAGTAAAACTAGTACAAGTCTTTAACAATTTGTGTACTTTGAACACAATTGAGCGCTACAGGGCCATTATATGCTTCTTGTTCATAAAAAACTGTCTGACCAGATTTGTACGTATAAGTCAAAAGGCAATCGTTAGTTGATTCCACAATTGTTAGGCACATCACTTGAGTGAGGCGGTCTAAATTGATTGATATTTCCTTTTTCCCTGGTAGGAGGAATTATTATACGGAAAGTCTGTTTAATGTATGATTTTATTATACTTAAGTATTTTTAAAGTAACTTATATTCTACAAGCATATCCCTTTTTTACATTTCAAAATATGAAAAGTTTGAATAGAATTTATATTTATATTTTACTCGAGCAAGCGCTCGTAAAAATATATATTTGTTCTCTTTACTTAAAAAATGTCACGTTATTATCCTGAATTAAAACACATATCTTTTATATTATCTCTTCACATGCAAATAAAAGAGAACGAATCTAAATTCTAAAATATGTTAAAACCTACTTTCTTCTGAAGCAGTGGTAACATTTAATAAGGACCTTTACCAGGATAACGTATTTAAATGATATTACATATTTAGGAAAAGCCCGAAACAAATGCATGGTGTTATGCCTGTCTATTCTATGCTGCCTTCTCCAGCTTACGAAATCAAATTGCTAAGGTCGATTGCTTTATGGCCAATAATCAATATCAGATGAATGCATTACATGAATATTGAAATCTAGTCACAATCTCTTACATTTGTTTTGAATAACGTAAGTTTATCAAGGTACTGTTAGAATACACATTGGTGAAGGTTTCAAAGCGCCCCTTTAATGTAAAAGAACAATCACGGTCACAATTAAAAATAACTACCAACCCATTAATATGTGATTTCCCTATTTAATCTTGCATGAGAATGATTACGTTAAATGCATGTACATTTCAGAGGCTACCAAATTTGATTATTACCGACCTGATGGTGAACGGGGCTTATCTGGATTACCTTTGCAACAACAGTTCCAAGATCTTGAGGTAGAAAGAAACTCAGTGGAACTTCAGCGGAAGCTCGCTAGTGGAACTATAGGAGAAATCCGGGCGGGTGAGTCTTAAGACAGAGTTATGGCTTTTACATGATATTAAAGTATTTAGAAAATTCACTATCACTAATAATGTCCAATATCTCATACTAGTTTCAATCTACGACATGGACCAATCATAATGCTTTGACTATTCGATTTATAAATTCGATTAACACTAATGCCAAGTTAAAGCATTTTAGCATAAACCCTTCATATCAACGGACGTATATTTTAAATGTATTAGTCCCCTTCCGGTGAAACCGAAGGTGGCTATAGGTTAATCCCTGATCAGTCCGACTGCCCGTCTGTCCGTCTTGGGTCTGACCGTAGTTCAAAAAGTTCTCGAGCTAGGGCGATGAAACTTAATATGTACAAACTCGGCCATTTTGGGAATATGCACGTTATTATATATTTTTGTGGTTGCTTCGGTGACAGAAATCAGTGAAAACTGTCCAAACAGTATTTATCCTGCAATAACTGGAAAAAACTCAATCTAGGTTGATGAAACACGGTATGTGGATAGAGGGTCATAGGGGTAGTATGCACGTTTTTGGCTTCATAAAAAAGTATAGTTTATTCCAAAAATCGGATTCCTAATATATCTGAAAAAGTATTAAAGCTATATGAATGGAACTCGGTATTTGGATTGAGGAGCATATGGTACATTTGCGCGTTTTTTTTTTCGTCCCCAAAAAATTATGGTTGCTATGATTACAGAAATTATTGAACACTTTAATCTAGATGCTGCAACAACTTTAAAAAATACATAAGATAGATTGATGAAACTCGGTGTATGGATAGATATTCATATTGGGAATATGCGCATTAGAACAGTTCTGTTTCCAACCAAAACTGACGTTTCAAGGCTTAAACAAAATTAGTGAAAATTTAAATCTGGATTTTGCGAGAACTTACAAGTATCTCAGTTTACGCTGACAGTATTAACTCGCCCTGTAAGACACTGCTGTTTTGTGATTAAGTTTTTCTCATTAAGTATAATGAAAATATATAGATGGATATATACATAGAATAATATATATGAATAATGGAATTTGGTTTTGAAAAAAAAAATGGTTAAATATCAATCAATGAAAAAGAAAGTGATAGCTACTGTACTGTTATATATAAACTATATTCATATATGGAATGTTTTAAAACTGTAGTCTATATCATTAAAATGCTATTACATCTTGCCAGACCTTTGACTGAAATTACACTTGCTTATATTCTGATTATCAGTTTACAATGACAAAATATTATAATACTTAAAACACAAGAATTTGAAATCAGTCTTTTGTGAACAAAAAACACAATTCTGCTATCAAAAGCGATTGAACAAAGGTTACTATGAACATGTATATATTTTGTATATAAATGATTAAATGATTTACAAAGCCCGTTAGTGAAAACTTAAGGAGATTCCTTCAATTCATTGAATTCATTTCTTCTTTGGCTTATTTGTCTTTATGTCTTTTTACATAAAGAATGTTTGAAACAAGAAAACATTAGGACATGTTTGAATTTTGTTACTAGAAAACATTGGATTAAAAAGAGAAAAAAATTATCTGTAATGTGTCAGTTACTGGCCCAAGCTCTTGAACAATGATATATTGCAAAGTAAGGAGTTTATTATTATCAGGAAGCTAGGTGAATTGGGTTCAGGTTAAAAATCCAATGTTTTATGCTTCATCCAATGTTATTTATTTGAACCAAAAATATTTACATTAGTTTATTACTTGTAATTGTATATTGCCGTCATTGTACATAGATATTTGTCATAGTGTATTGAACAATGTTTACTGTGTTTGAAATGTGTTATATGTGGATGCCATACATGTAGTTTGGTTATTTATAGCCTATATATGAGTTTATTGCACGTTTTATTTTTCAAATTATGCAATCAAAATTTTCTCCAGTTTCATTTTTCTGGATTTATTTGAGATAATGTTGTGTTCTGCAACTCATTAGTTAGCAGAATTATGTGCTAGTATGCTGTTACCTTTTCAAATTGTAGAGCTGTTGCAACATTGTTGCATTAATGTCATGCTTTTTAGTTGCATGTGAGGGATTATTTAAAAAGTATCGCAGAAGTTGTTTTTATTCTTTTGTCTCTTGAAAACCTGGCAGAGGTTGCCTACCTTGTTCTGATGAACCTTTCTGGCGTTTCAGATATGATTATACCCTTGATCTTTCAATCCTGTGATTATTATGTGCAGTATCTCAAAGAATTGCAATGTAATGTTATGTACATTATTTTGTCCATTATTCATGGTCATTTATGATTTGTTTTTAAGGCCTTTAAGAAAAAAAAATACTGATTGTATAACAGAGTCAATTAAAACGTATTGATACAACAATAATGTAACTATGTAAATTGGACCATATGACATAATATCACTGGTAGCATTATAACTGGAAGTTATTGATTTTTTATTTTGCCTTATATGATAACCAGGCAGCAATATATATATNATATATATGGTATCAATTTCTAATGAGATATAGATGTTTATAAAGAGTTTTGATATGTATTTTCGTCTTTAGTGGCCTGGAAATTGTTTTCTTTTTAATGCAAATCAGTCACCACAAAGTGTCAAGATTTTTGTGAAATTGTATTGTCCTCACCCTTATTTTTATGGGCCTATCTTAAATGAATAAAGAACATATAAACCCTTCTTATATGAAGGTGTCGCAAAAAATAGTTTAAGTATAGTGCCTTTTCAGCATAAATGTATTGTTAATCAACGTGTGTAGGTTTAGTAAACAATCAGATTTGTTTGGTATGAGCTATGTGGGGCTACCATAACAAGACTTAAGGATGGACACATTTAGTTTTCATTATTGCCTTTCTGTGGTTTCTAAAGCACTTTCAGCATACTTTTGACATTTCTATTGGGTTTGGTCACTTGTTACTGAACATTTGGAAATACATATCCTTTTAAATTGGACATTCTTATGTTGCCTTATATACATATATAAATTTATATTTATTCTATTATCAGTTTAGAATAACACTCCATGTTAATTAATATTTTTATAATCATGTATTAAACATATGTAACAGTTAGTCTTTACGGATCTTGTTGTTATTAATTTCGCTCGTTGTTGACATCACACTGACATACAGCGGGTATTTCACATTATTATTGTACATATTTAAAAAAAAAACAATTTCCCTGTCCTTATCAGTGCATTCATTTATTATAGTTCACATAGTACACTATCAAATGTCCTATGTTTAAAGCGAGCAATATGTGTATACACACACTGATCAAGTCCTGGTGTAACGAAAATATGTGCAAACCTACAGTGGACACATTGCAACTTACTGTACATAATCTGGATACATTTTCAACCATAACTTAGCATGATGCCATTCTGTGTGCTTAATAATGACGATGAAGTGAGTGAAGCGCAGTTTGAATTGAATGAAGGTATAGAAATAATACAGAGACTGAACGATTCTGAATCTGTACATAAATAGCCCTGTTTTGCAATTAAACGCAAACTTATCGAACAATATGGATTAAAATGACTATTAAATAAATGATGTTAAGTTATCTTAAAACTCACGGGTGTTACATTGCCTTTTAATCTTGTCAAAAAGTCTGCTTGTTTACATTTCGCTGGTTATCTTATTGCTGTCGATCAATGACATATTCTAGGGAGCTGTCCGTGTTAAGTAATTAATGAATCCTATAGTGTGTTCGCAATAGTTTTTTTAAATTTGAAAGAGTGTGACCTAGCTCTAAACCCCACGTGACCCAGTTTCGAACTTGGCCGACATTATATGGGAAAATGTTCTGTCCACGTTTCATGAAGATATAAACAGATGAAGCTGCTAGAGTGTCTACAAGGTAAATGTTGACTACGCACGACGGACGGGAAACGACGGACAAAAGGCGATCACAAAAGTTCACGATGAGGACGTTGTGCTCAGGCGATCTAAACGCGTTAAGGAACAGACTTTCGAATTCCAAATTAATATTTGAATGCCGAAAGAATATTGGAAAGCAAAAAGAATATTCGAAAAATGTTACGTATCCGAATATTCGATCATTCGAATATTTATGTACATCCCCAATTCCTTGACATAAAAATTCGTGGTTAAAAGTGTGCATCAGGCTGAAACTGGAAGCCGGGACATTTCGCAATCAGGGCGTGTTCTCTACGATTGAGCAAACCAGACAAATAAAAACTCTTATCATCAAATGCCCTTAATGTCAGTACTGAGACAAATTAAGAAATACTTAACATGTCAATTGTTTTAATAATAACATGCATTTATCAACACTTTTTTTTCTGTATTTTAAAAGCTTTGAGTGAGAACTAATTTTACATACACTCCTACCATTCTAATCAAAATACATTTACTCTTGCATTTTCCCGATGTCAGCACATCAACGATTCAAAATGATGACAGTTTCGTTCATAAACTGTGTGCGAATAATCAATATGGTATCACTTTAAATCATTGAAAAGTGCAGTGAGCATATCATGCTAGCAAAAACAACTAATAAAACAAAACAAAAATGTATGTTCTGAATATATTTAACTTCATTCCGATTTATTTATATCAAATGGAAAGCTTGACTTGTTGGTTAGTCCGGACGATAATTTGCATAACTTAACGCGTATGTGTTCATTCTCATGCTCATAGTATGGTTTGGGAGTTTATTGTTGCAAATAGTAAATGTGCACAATGTTAAGCTGGTGGAACGCATTTTCATTTCCGATTGTGCTCAAGCAAGGGCATTATCTTTACATGAAGTTTTCTAAAGATCAACATAGGGATCTTTAAGAGCTTTAACCATAAACACGTCAATTGAGGAAGACAAACATTTCAACTGATATGAACCAGTTACTTGTCTGAATTCGTTTTCCCCGATTCAAAAACAAAAATGCAATATATCAATGGTTTAAGTAAACATTTGTGTCTCTCATGCGCTTTGGGAACATTCACCAAACCTTACACATATTTCCTTAAGATACTTGAAGTATCAATAAACTAGGTCTCTCAGCCCACACATAATTTACAATACCAGATTAATCAAGGAACACATACACAAAAAAGATGTTTACCAATGTTTACAAAATCTTATTTAAGGTAGTACAGCTGTAATCATTCCCGCGTTTTTTTGGAAGATCGGTTTACATCGGCTCATGTCGGTAAATATCGTAACTCAAGTCGTGAGATGTCCGTTCTGTTCGGTTTATTATTTGCAAAGTACTATTCTTAAGTAAAAACATATTTTATATAATTCCATAATAGATTGTATCGCTCAGATGCATATTTTCATATATTACGACGTCAAAATATGTTTTTTAAATAAAAAAATGTGTACCAAATCAATCGGAAGTTATATATTTTCGCGACAACATAAAAGCTATGTCATCATGAATCGTAACCAAAAAGGACGATTTTCGCGTAAAAAACAAATATTAAAGAAGAAAAAAACACTTTGTGATCATTCATATTCTTGGAATAAACAAAATAGTGATAGAACAGCGTCTTCGTCGACGCAGGAGTCTTGGAAAATAGGTCGGCGGTTAGTGGAATGGGACGTTCTGCTAAATAATTTAATGCATTGTTCTGCATGTGGACTTG
>VMBQ01007871.1:0-10059 GCA_007657795.1 Dreissena rostriformis
GTGATAATCGCTCACGGTTACATTCTACTAAACTCATAGATCACAACATTTATATAGCATGTTCCGATAGACACAAATATCATCATCTTGTTTGTCACACAGTTGCAATAATTTGCTAATGTAGAGAGTTTTTGGAAGATTTGAAAGGACGTTGTCGAGAAGTGTATAGTATTCATGGTTACATACTGTCTTTGATGGCTCGAAGTCCGTTTCATAATCCGGTGAGGTTCCCACTTGATTGGGTTGCATGATCTCACTAGGCGTATTATAGATGGGGCATTCTCCGGTATAAGTATTGAAGTTTAACTGGACTTGTTTCAGCTTTGTGAACGATTGTTGCGATAGCGCATCATTATTATCACAATAATCATCGCTCCAATGCACTTGCGTGGCCGCCGGCCCTTTCGGATGCGAAGGGCTTAACCAGATGTCCATATAACTGCTTGCCATTTTCCGTGAGTGATGTTCGCATTGTCCTATATCATACGCACAACAGGTAAAACAGGTAATTTTCCCGACATTGACGAGGCTATTTTTTATGGGAAAAACTTAATTTGCGATCTAAATAATGTCGATAGCATACAATTAATTTCACAGTAACCTTCTAGTCAACTTTAACTCAATTACTATGTAAAAAATTCACATGAATTAATCCATTTTCCAACTGAATTTCGTATTCCCGTCCACAACACTAAGACATGTGTTCACACTTCAAAAACTTTAACTACATTGTATATCCTAATCAGGCTAATCAGGGACAACGCTTTCCGCTTTTATGGAATTTTATGTTTTTATTTGATAGCGATAATCTAGGACGACACTTTACGCACATGCATTGAATTACGTTTTCCCAGAGCGCGGCTCAAGTACTTTAACCCTTTGCATGGTGGGAAATTTGTCGTCTGCTAAAATGTCTAGCATTTTCTTCGATTTTTTTTTCAAAGAATATTATCAGAATAGTAAACAGTTTGGATCCTGATGAGACGCCACCTTTTGTGGCGTCTCATCTGGATCCAAACAGTTTGCAAAGACCTTCAAAATCCGGTTCCAGCGCTCAAAGGGTTAACCCGTATCGGACCAACCTTAACAGCGCGCTTGTGGTTAGCCATTTCAGATCCGGTTGGCATGATGGACCGGTCTCTTAGAAGCATACGGTCAATCTGCTTCCATTTCGTTTGAAAGACATACATATTGAGACAATGAACGGTGTTCGTTGTATTTTGGTCGAAATATTTGACTTCCGCATCTGCGAGATCTATCTTAATTAATTTGCAAAACAATATGTTCGAGGCTTATGGTAGGTTTCAGCACCGTGATTGAGCTGTTTTCAACTCAGCATTTAACCCATTTATGCCGAGTGGACTCTCCCATCCTTCTAAATTGGATCAATTTATTTCCAAAATAAGGGATATCTAGTATATTTATTTCTTTATTTAGAATATTTCTTATAGAAATTCCTTAAAGCAAACAGCGCACACCCCGATGAGACGCCGCATCATGCGGCGTCTCATCTGGGTCTACGCTGTTTGCCAAGGCCCTTTTTTTCTAGACGCTAGGCATAAATGGGTTAAGACACGGAGCTTTATTTTCCGGTTAATGTAATACTTCTTTAATACTTGACGGATCGTCTCAAACGAAAGGCGGTCATCCAGGATCCTGGTTTTGATGTCGTTCTTTGCGAATCCTGTCTTGTTGGCGGTGTACCAGAATTACCAACTTGTTCAAACTTTGAACATTTTCAAATCAACGTATTCAAAGACTTATTCTTCTAAGAGGATGCCTGGGTGCCTCCATGGATGCATTTGAACCTCGTTCGAAAAATCGGGGCATATTGTATGTGCGTAAAGTGTCGTCCCAGATCAGCATGTGTAGTCCTCACAGGCTTATCTGGGACGACATTTTCCGCCTAGACTGGATATTCGTTTTGAGGAGACTTCCTTTGAACGAAAATATCCGTATAACCTGAAAGTGTCGCTTTGGATTATCCTGTACAAACTGCATATGCTAATCTGAGACGACACTTTACTCGCATGCATTATGCCCCGTTTTCCCAGAGATGGGCTTATTTCAGTTAACTGATGTTTNTTTTCTATATTTAGAATATTTCTTATAGAAATTCCTTAAAGCAAACAGCGCACACCTCATCTGGGTCTACGCTGTTTGCCAAGGCCCTTTTTTCTAGACGCTAGGCATAAATGGGTTAAGACACGGAGCTTTATTTTCCGGTTAATGTAATACTTCTTCAATACTTGCCGGATCGTCTAAAACGAAAGGCGGTCATCCAGGATCCTGGTTTTGATGCCGTTCTTTGCGAATCCTGTCTTGTTGGCGGTGTACCAGAATTTCCAACTTGTTCAAACTTTGAACATTTTCAAATCAACGTATTCAAAGACTTTTTCTTCTAAGAGGATGCCTGGGTGCCTCCATGGATGCATTTGAACCTCCTTCAAAAAATCGGGGCATATTGTATGTGCGTAAAGTGCCGTCCCAGATCAGCATGTGTAGTCCTCACAGGCTTATCTGGGACGACACTTTCCGCCTAGACTGGATTTTCGTTTTGAGGAGAATTCCTTTGAACGAAAATATCCGTATAACCTGAAAGTGTCGTTTTGGATTATCCTGTACAAACTGCATATGCTAATCTGAGACGACACTTTACTCGCATGCATTATGCCCCGTTTTCCCAGAGATGGGCTTATTTCAGTTAACTGATGTTTACTTCTGACCCGGCACTTATTTACTCCAGATCGGTCAATATGATGACGGCAAACCAAACGTAACGTTAACGTGAGAATCGTTTGTTCGAATGAGCACTCTTAGTCATTAAAGTGATGAAAGTTATAAAAGAGACAATCGCCCTATAGCTACCGGCATATCATTCACATTCTTTTCACAACATATCTTCATCTACAAATAGCATTTATAACGTTTTACGTCATATGGTAAAACAATTTTTTTATGAAAATATTTCAAATAAAACAAGTAGAATAAGCTGAATGTTAAATGTGTGTTTATTTCAACCTTGGGGTTATATTTGGCGTATATTTAAACCTTGGGGTTATATTTGGCGTATATTTAAATTTTGGGGTTATATTTGGCGTATATTTAAACCTTGGGGTTTTATTTGGCGTATATTTAAATGTTGGGGTTATATTTGGCGTATATTTAAACCTTGTGGTTATATTTTTTGCCAATTAACATTAATGATATGTATGAATATTACATGAGGACCATATTTCACACTAAATATAGGCTTCTTTGCATTTCCCCCTTTTTTAAGCATGTATCTATCCTAACACATTGTTATAATGCTGAACCGTTAAGAAAATAAAAAGCCCAACAATAGTTCGCTACGCTCTATTTACATTTTACAGATGGGGGTTAACATGGTAACCAGTTTAAAAACCGCATTGACGTTGTCTCCTATATTCTGCTTATACCTGCGTCCAACCGGTTAAACACCGTCTGGTCTAGTACTGGTAGTTTACCTTCATAACTGGATCGTGTTTAGTGATGTGTTCTTCGTAGAGCGATATTATACATACTAGCGCTCCACTTCGCGATAGTATAAAGGGCTACACCAATATATTTAGAAATGGAGATACTCTGTCTGAAAAAGGTTTGCATATATTGTTAAGTAAAATTAGTTTTGGTTGCGATGTAAATGTATATATCCTGGAAATAGGGACTATTTGCAGTGCGTATTTTCAATGTAAGTTTTTCGAGAAAATAAACAATTATTGACACATTATATTTTTGCACAAAAGAAAATAGTAGCCTGCTGGCAGTGTTTAAATGTCGATTCAAGTTTATTTAAGAGTGTTTATGTGTGCTTATTTAAATGCGTGTATTATTTAGCGACGGTCATTGAAAACATATTGCACATGGTATTAAGCAGAAGGTTATTTCCAACATATTGAACATATAATTTAGCGGACGGTCATTTCCAACATATTAGGTTATTCTACAATTTTCAGATGCGCCTGTCCGCAACATGGCAACTGTCCTGTTTGCTGCTGATCGTCCTTTACTTGCACGCATCGCACCAGTCCACCACCGCCGCCACCAGCTCGCTGTCATCAACAAAAGCTACTGACGAGACCAGTACACAAAATCTGACAACGGAAATGAAAACATCTATCGATCCGTCGCATAGCAACCATACAACCACAAAGAAGCCGGACTCGGGACACAAATCGTCGACCTATGAACTCGTGCAAGTTCACTGGAAGCACGTGAAGGATCCGCTGGTAATTACCATCGTCGTCATCATCGCCAGCCTTGCCAAGATCGGGTTCCATCACACGGGAACCCTGTCAACGAAAGTTCCCGAGTCATGGTAAGATTATGACACATGCTAATATATGGACATTGTTCTGTGAAAAATGGGTTAAATGCATGTGCGTGAAGTGTCGTCTCAGAATAACCTGTACAGTCCGCACAGGCTTATCAGGGACGACACTTTCCGCCTAAACCGGGTTTTCGTCAAGTCTTCTTGTAAACGAAAAACGTAATAAAGCGGACTACACAGGCTAATCTGGAACGACACTTTACGCACATGCATTAAACCCATTTTTCCCAGAGCGAGGCTCATATTTTATAACCGTATTAACTCACACTTTTTGGATATTCCGTGAATAAGAATCATTCAAACCGGACTCTAAAAAGGTACCTAATGCCAAATTAATAAACTTACATTTATCTAGAATTATAAATTCTTATAAAACTATTTGATTGGGAATATCATTTTCACTGCAATTATATTCTTTTACTCGCACTTAACCCATTTATGCCTAGCGTCTAGAAAAAAGGCCTTGGCAAACAGCGTATACCCAGATGAGACGCCACATGACGCTGTTTGCTTATAGGAATTTCTGTAAGAAATATTCTAAATATAGAAATGAATATACTATACATCCCTTATTTTGGAAATAAATTGATCCAATTCAGAAGGATGGGAGAGTCCACTAGGCATTAATGAGTCTTTGTAAGATTGCGTTGCACTACTCTCACTTCCTGGGAGAAAAAGTATCTAATGTTTCTTATCCTTTTTCTACTCAGAAAAGCGCCACATGGATTCTTGATCAGATCGCGTGCTTTTGCAATCTTTTTAAGTTGTCTAAACTAAAAAGCGCCACATAGTGTTTGTAAGATCACGTTCCTCAGCAGTCTTAAAAAAGCGTATCCTGTTTCTTGATTCAGACGGTCGCGGCTCGACATAAACAGTTTATTAATTGATTTGAGACTTTTTTTTATAAAAACATGTTCTAGAAAATCTAAACACAGGTGTGTTAGATAAAAATGAAATTGCCATATGTTTTCATTACAATCGCAAACATAATGGGAAGCTAGTCGGCTAATTGTTTGTTTCACTCACTTGTTTACGATTACTCGCTTAAATAAGAATATGCAGAAATGTTCCCGGTCTCAATTTTACATTCTGTTGATAGCTTTTATGTTAATTAAAGATTATTTTGCAAATATTATGGAATGCAGCATACAATTACAAACTTCAACACTTTATTTACGGAATTTGATCGAATTGAGCAAAATAAGATTGAACCCTCAACTTGGGATACATCAAGTTTAGACTCTTCACAAATAATGAGGGTCGGCCGGGTTAGTCGCGCGTTTTATTTGTTATTTGTGTAATTATCGCTTAGTATGAAATTTTCAATCAGTAAAAGAACTTTTAAAATATGTTTCTTATAACATTTATATTATCTATTTTTTTTTTTCTAAATTATAGAAATAACTCATAATTGCCAAAAGAATTTGAAACCAGTGCATCGATGTACCGGGCTCTTTTCACCTTTCAAAATGTAAAAGTTAATGCATATCAAACTGTTTGTAACATGATAGTTTCTATCCGTTTTAACGAAAATACAACAACAATAAAGAAGGGTAAGGGGAGCTTTATTAATGATACTAAGGTTACATTATACTAAATAAGTGGGTCATGCAGCGCTGCAGTCTTTATATAAATCAACATATTTTACTCGAAGGCAGGGTTTACAGTTTAAACAGTTGTTATGGTTTTATCTTTTTGTGATATTGATAGGGTAAGCAAAGGAGTTCACTATTAAATCACTGAAATATGATTAAGTTAGAGACTATAGAAAATCATTGAGCTGAAACTGGTTACATTGCAATAGAAAACAACCGAAAAAAAGAAATGCAAAAACAGTCGATTTTGATTTGTGTCGATTTCTTTCTTGCTTTGTACATAACAAGTCTTTTTTTATTGCTTTAATCAATTCATCTGATAATGCCCTTTACCCAAAGTATGAGTAAGGGGGTCTCTATGTGCAAAATGTTGCAGATTTTTTCGCTTAAAGTTGTCGAATTTACATTGAATTATATAAAGCCAATTAAGGAGCGCTCGTTATAAAAAAACATGACAAAACAAAGTAGATGCGCGCTGAAGGTAATGAAATAATGAACTAAATATATGCGTGTGACAAAATTACTACTTGCGCATTTGTCAAGCATGGTTACACATTCAATGATATACATACATACATACAAAACAAACAAGATAATGCTATTCCAAAAACCTAAAGAAGGGGTAGATGATTGGCTAACATTGATAGTACATTAAGATTTCTAAATGGCCTTTTTCAAGGCTTGCTAATATTGTACCTAGCAAGAATGCCATTAGATAAATGGTTAGGATAACAAGTTGAACTCCAATCGCCAAGTAGTTTGATTGTATCAGGAGGAAGCCCCATGGCAAAGGAGAAAGTGGCCCCACCGCGTCTGAATGAATGTTCCCCACTGCGCATGAAGAGCCACACCACCCGCCTCTAAACACTGTCTTATCCGGTCCATGAACAGAATACTGTCTATAACCTGAGCTTTGTCATCCTTCAAGTTAACACACGCCGGGCCATCCATTTTTGCAAGCACCGAGTTTGTGTGTATTTCGAAGTTTAGTTACGGGTCCATCAGCCTCTTCGTAGAGTGCATCTATATGGTGGACCTGCGAATGCGAGCACCGAAATATTTGCGGCGTGGAATATTGCCTGTACAGGGCACACGCGATGCTGCTTACTGATTTGTCTTGCTCCATCGTAGATAAGATAAGATAGTCTCATCATCATGTACATAGTAAAACATATACAAAATAACTTTAAAACACAGTACATAAATGCCACTCATAATTGAGTTATAAGAGACTATACATATTCTAAAATACAATTCCACGATAATAGCTTAAACTTTATGAACATATTTCACTTCTTCAAATGAGAATGTTGTTCAAGTTTTCAACTTCAAATAGTGGTTTTAAATTAACACAAAATATATAAGAGTAAGATAAATCTAAGATCTAATTGCTATGGATGGTTTAAAGATGTCATTTTGCAAATCTAATGCCAAATATAACTTCTGATTAGAACAGAAAAATAGGTAGAATTAAAGTTTCTCAAATATAAATTGGTAATTGTGAAGGAGTGTAATGTCTAGAAAAAATTAAGATGATTATAGGATGGTTTAGTGAGTATGGTAGTACTATGCGACAAGAAAGGGATCTATTCCACCCAATACAATTCCTGTTATACTAGTGTTGAATGTATACCGTCTTATGAGATTTGAAAACGTGATGTTTAACATTTATAATACAGCTGTTATAATACAATGTATCATATTATGATACCAGAAGCAGCCACTAGATAAATAGATGAAGGGTGTTAAGTAATGTCCCCATTATGTCGGCGTTTGACCTCCGCTAACTAATATTTACCCTTGTCAATAGTTCAACGATTGTTTAAAGGAACTCAAATTCAACGTTTTTGAGATAAAGGCAACTTAACGACGCAATTTAGCACAGAATTTGCCAGTAGGTTGAAATTTGCCTTGACAAGTTCCGTTATGTGCTGTATCGTAAAAATCCATTCGGTTCATGGACTCTTTGTTGAAAACGAACAGGGTAATAAACAGCAAGCATTCTAAAGGTGTACAATTCATAAATAGCACTCAGCCAAATTATTTGCCAAAGCTAGTCCATCACAGCTGGATGTTTGCAAGAGCCTTGGCATATGTGTCGTGTTCTGAGATAACTGGGCATAATGCATGTGCGTAAAGTGTCATCCCAGATCAGCATGTGCAGTTCGCACAGGCTAATCCGGGACGACACTTTCCGCCAAAACTGGATTTTCGCTAAGAACTGAAGAAACATCATTTTAACGAAAAATTCCATAAAAGCGGAAATTGTCGTCCCTGATTTTAATTATTATTATTATACCGGATTTATATAGCGCCCTTTTCATGCAAGAGTGCACGTGCAAAGGCGCTTTACATAAGAACAATTGACGAATCGCAGATACGAATACATTTTGCAACACTGTTTCAAAAGAAATCGATCAAAACTACTCAATTATACTATAAAACTACTCTATTATACTTATACTATAAGTACTACGTAAAAAACATGCACAGTAACCCAGGATTAGAAAGATCCACAAGACACTATAAAACTACCCTATGTGTATAGCTATAAGACAATTAATGAAACAATAAAATCTAAAACTTAAACTATAAGTACTACGTAAAAAAAAAAAACAAAAAACAAACAAATTATACCATTACCACGAGTCCACAAACCCCCAAAGGAATAATTATGCTTCCTTTAAAAGGGTACATTCAAGTTCATGCTGATTGAGACAAGGGTAACGTCAGGATACCATTACCACGAGTCCACAAACCCCCAAAGGAATAAATATGCTTCCTTTAAAAGGGTTAATTCAAGTTCATGATGATTGAGATTTTATATAATGAATTGAATAAACCACTGCTTATGTTGCATAAGATTGGAGGAAGAGGTGAGTTTTCAGTGCCTTTTTGAAGGAATTCAGTGTTAGAGAACCACGAACGTTTGATGGAAGTGAGTTCCAGAGTTTGGGGGCAGCGTACATGAAACTTCGCTCCCCGTATGATACGGATTTAATCTTCGTTGGAATCACTAATGAAGTCGCTTCGTTCTTTGATCTTAAGTTTCGCTTTGGTTCGTAGACTTCAAGTAGGTTTTTAAGATAAACAGGCGATTGTCCATTTAAGGCTTTGAAAGCATTGGTGAGTATTTTGAAGTGGATTCTTTTTTCTACTGGGAGCCAGTGTAATTCTTTTAGGATCGGTGTTATATGACTATAGCGGGATGTTCTTGTGATAACACGCGCCGCAGTGTTTTGAACATTTTGTAGTTTCTTGATAGCTGATGTTTGTGTTCCATACAGCAGTGCATTGCAATAGTCTAACCGAGATGTGACAAGTGAATTGACCAAGGATTTTGTGGCATTTGGTGTAAGATATTGCCTGATGTGACCTATTTGCCTAATCTGACCGAAACATGATCTACTTATAGCATTAATATGGTGTTCCATGTTCATTCTTGAATCAAACCAAGCACCGAGATTTCGAACGTATTGTGATGGTTTAATTGTCGAGTCCCCTACTTTAACAGTTAACCCTTCTACGAACTTGGCGTTGTTTTGACTTGAAAATACTATGACCTCGGTTTTGTCGGTGTTAAGTTTGAGCATATTTGTATTCATCCACGAGATGATATCTTGGAGGCACTTTTCAACTCGATTTAGTGTTTCATTTTGGGCTGCTCCATCGGTGGGTTCAAAGGAAAGGTAGAGCTGCGAGTCATCGGCGTAGAAGTGATGCCCGAGTCCATGTTTTTTGCAAATTTCCCCAACAGGTTTAGTATACATGGTATAAAATTTTGGACCTAACACAGATCCCTGGGGTACACTGAAGGTCAGCAGCACTGGTTCTGATACCTTGCCGTCAATGCTCACCGTTTGGAAGCGGTCAGATAGGTAGGAAGCTACCCACTGTAGTGGTTTTTCAGCAAATCCAAACAGTTGTTCGAGGCGGTTTAAAAGGGTTATGTGGTCGATGGTGTCGAAAGCGGCAGAGAGATCCAGCATAACAAAGACAGTGACCTTTTTCTTATCTAATGATTGTAGGACATCGTTTTGAACTTTTAACAAAGCTGTTTCTGTTGAGTGAAACTTCCTGTATGCAGACTGGTTTTCTTCATTTAAATTGTTT
>VMBQ01007871.1:11256-28033 GCA_007657795.1 Dreissena rostriformis
AAAAAAAAAAAAAAAAAAAAAATAATTTTTGTTTATTTCGGCCAATTTCCCCCTTCTAGTCCCCGAAAAAAAAAAAAAAAAAAAAAAAATCCCTACCTCCCGACCCAGTTTTTTCCCCAAGGAGACCGGAAACGGACCTATTTTTTTTTTGGCCTCAGCCAAGCGGGCCACTATTGAGCACAATTTTTGGCGATAACCCGAGCATTACCACAATAAGTTTTATAGCCTTATTGTCAAAAATAAATAATTGAATTTCGGTACTGTAGCTGAGATTTTAAGTTTGTGATATTATATATATTCGTTGACTGACCGGGGCGTTAAAAAAGGGTTACCATGGTAACCATTCTCATTTATGTTTCTATTCTCAATTTCTCGAAATCATATATAAATTTTGCGATATTATATAAGCTGTGACTGTATTTTTTTCGAATTTATTAGCGAAGGCCATCGGCAATAATAAGGTCCACAAGTAGAAAATGAGATTCTGGTTCAATCTGGTTCATGTTACATTATCGGCAGGCCCGTTCATCAACGGGCATGGTTGTGTACCCACCAGTTTCAATGACCAGTTTGTGTGAGGATGTGCTAAATCTTGCGAGAGCAAATCTTTATTTCTTTTCATGAGTTTTCTTTCAAATATGGCTCTACTTTAAGTTCATGTTATTGTCAATGCGGTCAATTAATTGCTGGTATTCGATAAATACACAAGACAATTTTTCTTTTGCGATAAGACCTTTCGCAATAATTGAATGTTATATAATTATACAATAATAAATTGATTTTCCTTTTTGGAATCAATGAATCATTGTAGAGGAAAAAAATTGTTTTTCGGTTTGTTGTGCTTTTTTTGTCATTTGACAACTGGAATACGAACTTATATGTGTTGATTTTCGTATCTCGTTTTGTCAAATTTAAAACGCAACAAAAACATACGGTGTATACAAGGACCTAAAAAACGACAACCTTAAACCTGATTCTCGACCATGTCACACATTTTTTAAGTAAAGTTTGTATTTATATTGATGTCGTTTAAAATAATAATGCGCAATGTATTATTCAATATGACACAATCAGCACTTCAATTAATGTGTATTTGTATTTCCTGTGGGCTTTTATGACCCTATCGCAGTCGAAAATCAAAAGCCATTAACCTCAGCACATGCTATCTGAATAATCTTAAATAAAAATAGAAATGTCATCACGTCGAATCGCTCAATGACATAATAAATGTATTTAATACATTGGCTCATTAAACGGTTCGAGGCTTACCATCATTTAGCGGAGATGTTATAGATTTATATTCCTCTCGTGTAATTGTGATTTTTCAATCATTAACACAATTATAAATGTTTGAAATGCAATGTCCTTGATGTTCATATTTCAAATATTCGAAAGTTGCATATGATTAAAAAAAAATGTGGTTGTTAACCTTTGAACAGAAATTATAACATACTGTTACGATTATTTTCAGTAACTAAGGATTGTTGTTAATTTTTATGCGAACTGAAATTCACCAAAGCAAACTTGTTATAGTCATGTTTTTTTTTTTTTAATTTAACATCGGTAAAACGCCTTTGACCATTTACAATTAAGTCAACAAATTAAAGTCAATGTGCATCATTACAATACAAAAACAAACATCTTAATAGACATAAATTACAATGAAAGTGTTCAAAAACATTATGTACATATTAACAACAACTCGAAAAGAGCAAACAATGAATATATAGACAATATCTGCATGGTTAAATACAATACTTATTTAAGAAGCATTACATGCTTATAATAAGAACAACTAACATGTACGATTATTTTTCTGTTTCAGCGTCCTCATTATAGTCGGAATCATATTTGGGATCATACTGAAGTAAGTTGCAATTTAATAGTTCATTTTTAGACCAACATAATTATTGCATAGTTTATTATAAGACCAGCATAGCAATTGAATAGTTCATTTTTTGACCGACAATTCTATAGAATAGTTTATTTTTTTTACTAACGTTGTTATTGAATAGTTTATTTTAGACCAACATTTTTTTTAATAGTTTATTTTTAGACCGTCATTGCTATTGAATAGTTTTTTTTAGACCAACATTGCTATTGAATAGTATATTTTTTTAAAAACAATGCTATTGAATAGCTTATTTTTTGACAAACGTTGTTATTGAATAGTTTATTTTTAGACAAACGTTGTTATTGAATAGTTTATATTCAGACCGTCATTGTTATTGACAAGTTTATTTTAAGACCAATGTTATTATTGAATTGTTTATTTTTAGACCAACATAGCTTATTAATAGTTTATTTTAAGACCAAAATTAGTATTGAATAGTTTATTTTAAGACCAACATTGCTATTGAATAGTTAATTTTAAGACCAACATTGCTATTGAATAGTTTATTTTTTGACCAACATTATTTTTAAATAGTTTATATGTAGACCGTCATTGCTATTTAGTCGTTTATTTTAAGACCAACATGGCTATTGAATTGTTTGTTTTTTTTACCAACGTTGTTATTGAATAGTTTATTTTTTAGAACAACATTCTTAAGCATGGCGAAATAAGCTTGGATGGCCTGGACTACTTAGACCCCGTGTAGTATACGAAACACAAATAAAAAGTTGAATACATCAGCTTATTAAACTTATTAGGATTCTATCTTAACCCATTTATGCCTAGCGTCTACAAAAATGGCATAGGCAAACAGCGTTGACCCTGATGAGACGCCGCATAATGCGGCGTCTCACCAGGGTCTACGCTGTTTGCTTAAAGGAATTTCTGTGAGAAATATTCTAAAAATAGAAATAAATATACCAGACATCTCTTATTTTGGAAATAAATTGATCCAATTTAGAAGGACGGGAGAGTCCACTCGGCATAAATGGGTTAAAGTTGCACATTCATAGCCAACAGTGTTTAACCGTTGTAGACCAAAACAGACAAATGCAAGTCGCCTCACGTGGACTACTTTTCACATCGCGTGAAAGCAAACCGTAACAATAAGAAGTACCTCTTAAATGTAAACTAATTTGCCTTCAGCATTTATATTTAAGGCTGTTCAAAATTAGAAAATTTGGAAAAAATATAACTGGCATTGGTAATAGGTATACTATTGGGCAATAAGAAAGAATGACATCATGTTAAATTACACGACCGATAAATGTGATCAATCTGGTTTAGTTACGAATTGTTAATCAATGACCAAAAGGTTTATTTTATTCAAATAAGTAATTCGTTTGATAAACTTTAACAGAACAGTCTTTTATAAGGATTGAGTATTCTTAGGGTTACTAGTATAGATTCATTAGAACTATATACCCAGACTTTAGTTTTTCCAATTATAACGATATTAATCATTTATATTTGGTGCAAGTTATAAAGATGATATAATACAACTTTATTCTTTGCGAAGTATACCGTTATAATGTTTCAATTACAGAGAGATATTAACATGACATGAAAATTGGGCAAAATGCATGTGCGTAAAGTGTCATCCCAGATTAATCTGTGCAGTCCGCACAGGCTAATCTGGGACGACACTTTCCGCCTAAACTGGATTTTCGCTAAGAAGAGACATCATTTAAACGAAAAAATCCATAAAAGCGGAAATTGTCGTCCCTGATTAGCCTGTGCGGATTGCACAGGCTAATCTGGGATGACAATTTACGCACAAGCATTATGCCCAGTTTTCTCAGAACACGACACATATATTTTTTGCCAATTATAAAGATGATATAATCCAACATTTCGTTTTTTCAAGTATAACGTTATAATGTTCCATCTATAGTGAGTTATAACAATGATAAAGTCCAAATATATGGACGTATGACGATGATAAAGTCCAACTACATGTATATAGAAGTATTTCGTTGATAAAGTAAAACGATATAGAAGTATGACGATGATAAAATCCAACTATATGGAAGTATGACGATGATAAAGTCCAACTATATGGAAGTATGACGATGATAAAATCCAACTTTATGAAAGTATGACTCTACTATGACGATGATAAAGTCCAACTATATGGAAATATAACGAGGATAAAGTCGAACTTTATGGAAGTATGACGATGATTAAGTCCAACTATATGGAAATATAACGATGATAAAGTCGAACTATATGGAAGTATGACGATGATAAAGTCATACTTCATGGAAATATAACGACGATAAAGTCGAACTATATGGAAGTTTAACGATGATTAAGTCCAACTATATGGAAGTATGACGATGATAAAGTCGAACTATATGGAAGTATGACGATGATAAAGTCATACTTCATGGAAATATAACGATGATAAAGTCGAACTATATGGAAGTATAACGATGATTAAGTCCAACTATATGGAAGTATGACGATGATAAAGTCTAACTATATATAAGTTTAACGATGATAAAATAAAAAATATATTTTTGCAGGTTTACCAACACCACAGACAAGATATTCCTGTATGCACCGCACGAGTTCTTCATATATTTACTTCCACCGTAAGTACGAGTTTGACCATAAGGACTATATTTAAACCTGAAATTTATTTATGAGCCTCGCTCAGTGAAAAAGGTGTTCAATGCATGTGCGTTAAGTGTCTTCCCAGATTAGCATGTGCAGTCCGTACAGACGTATCAGCGACAACACTTTCCTCCTAAACTTTATTTTTTTCGAAGATCTTTAAACAAAGAATATCATAAACACGGAAAGTGTCGGTCCTCATTAGGCTGTGCGGACTGCACAGGCTCATCTGGGATGATGCTTTACGCATATGCATTAAGCCTCATTTTCCCAGAGCGCGACTCAAATGCATGATGGACGAATTTTCAACACGATTTACAGTCGTACTGGCAAGGAAGTAATAGTACGATTGACTTTGTTGTACTAGTATATGCCTGTACTAGTGAGTGAGTCTTGATGCATTTATTTATATGTATGTACATGTATGTATTATATACACTGTTTTACAACCTCGCTTACTCATAATTGTGTGTACTCGTCAGTCGTCATACGTATGTTTATACGTTTATCCATGTTGATATCGTATTGCATGGGTTAATATTGTGTCGGCATGGGCTAATATAAATTGTGTCGGCATGGGCTAATGACCTTTTGGAAATTTTGTAAATAAATCTTGAATCTTGATGCAAGTATCAGCATCGTAATAACGCAATAACCCATTTATGCCTAGCGTTTAGAAAAAAGGCCTTGGCAAACAGCGTAGACCCTGATGAGACGCCGCATGATGCGGCGTCTCATCAGGGTCTGCGCTGTTTGCTTAAAGGTATTTCTGTAAGAAATATTCTAAATATAGAAATAAATATACTAGACATCCCTAATTTTGGAAATATATTGATCCAATTAAGGATCGGAGAGTCCACTGGGCATAAATGGGTTAAACACGGTGCAGTACGAGCTTCAAAGTCGTTATTGCTAGTCACAAAGTTGTATGTCGAGAAAATATGTTTCGTTTTCTGAGAAAACTGGGCATAATGCTTGTGCGTAAATTGTCATCCCAGATTAGCCTGTGCAGTCCGTACAGGCTAATCAGGGACGACAATTTCCGTTTTTATGGAATTTTTCGTTTAAATGATGTCTCTTATTAGCGAAAATCCAGTTTAGGCGGACTGTCCTCCCTGATTAGCCTGTGCAGACTGCACAGGCTAATCTAGGATGACACTTTACGCACAAGCATTTTGCCCAGTTTTCTCAGAACACGCCACATATTCCGGACATAATAAAATTAAAATTAGCAAGTTGTTCTTATACCAGACTGCATTCAAAACGTCCGTACATTATAAAGAATTATATTTTTAATAATATTATTAAATACGATTGTATTTTTCGTATAGTATACGTAAAACGATATTATTTTGATTTGATTGTAATTATTATATATTCACTTTGTGCTCAATGTTTTCAACCTGTAAAACACATCAGGCTGTTGCCGTTTGTTTTTATTTTGATTGCAATTGGCAATGTGCTAGACGGCTTAAGCACGATAACTATATTAGATAGATTTCCGTACCATGTTGACTCTTAAGAAAGCTTTTATCCGCCACCTGTTACGAAAGGTTTCTAGTTAGTTTCCCCTTGGCGTAGACGTTTGGAGTTGACAGAACATCAGATTAAGACGTTCATAATTCAGTAAATGCGTATAGCCAGAATAGTTTAAAAAATCACGCTACGTAATAAGGTTAGCGGTCGTAACAATAGATTCTGGACAAACTACGAAATATGTGAATATTTATTAAATAAATTGTTAAATAAAACGACCTATATTAAACTACTAAATCAGATATGTGTTGGTGTAAACGGTTTAAAGCCCCATTAATACTAAAAAATCAACGGAAATTTCGTAAAGCATTTCGTAAAATAAAGTTACTCAATAAAAAATCAGTGTTCCTTATAGCAATAGCAAAAAACTCAACGCCAGATCTGGTATGGTAAGATGGATGTTACCATATTAGTGTTCGCATTTCGTGTGAATAGATATCAGTGCAATTTTGGCTATTGCTATAAGGAACATTGATTTTTTATTTGGTAACTTTATTTTACGAAATACTTCACGAAATTTCCGTTGTTTTTAGCGGTGGCGATTTTAAGTCTGTGAACCGGTATACTCTTTATCCGCACTACGAAAACCCTATTACAAACAAATTAGTTTGCGTTTTATTTATACAATAAGTATGCGTTTTGATGTGTGTGCGCCTTTAATAGTGCGATGTTTTGTCGTGCATATGAATACAATATCGCCTAATAATATGCGAGTATCATTAAAGCGTAGATATTTCGAAAGAGTGAATACGTCTTGACAGTAAAAAAAGCGGTTATTGAATGTTAATATTAGTGATGCAATATTTGGTCATTAATTCATATAAATGGTTATGATTGCGTGATAGCATGCCGAACAATATTATTTTAATTATTTTTTTCCGATATTTAGTTCATTTTTTTCCGAACAAACAAGTGTAATCTGGACTAGCAACGGGTGGTATTTAGTAAATACTGGTCTGTCAACGGACGGTTTTTAGTAAGAAAATAGACGTGGTGTTCTGGTTGAACTTACAATGCCCCCATCCCACAATAAACAAGAAAGTTAGATAAAAAATAACCAAAAAATCTGCTCACCAAAATTGCATATATTTCAACGTAGCTACAATTTATAGAGGACTAATACATTTATTGAATGTAATGGCAGCTATTCAAAATTAACATTTTTAAATAAAAATTTCGGGGAATTGATTTTTTCGGAAACAAAATCGTCAATTGGTCGAATTATATCCAAATTGTAATGTTTATTTTGCACCAAAATAATTGCATTTTGTTCAACAACTTTTTTTAACTTCTTTTGCAGAATTATATTGGAGTCAGCGTTCAGTCTGTACGATCGAACATTCGTCGACAACATAGGAGGCGTCTTGTTGTTTGCCGTTTGGGTGAGTTCTAAAATGATGATGATGATGATCAAATACTGATCATGATGATGCTTTTATAACAAAATTAAACTGTTGCTGGTTATGAAGAATTTGTTATTAATGATAATGATAATAATGATAGGGAGTAGAGAGGGAAAGAGGGGGAAGAAAAAGAAGATGATAAATCAGATGATGATAGTGATGATGCTGAAGCTGTTGTTGCTGCTGCTGCTGTTTATCTTGTTTTGTTTACGATGATTATGCTGACGATGATGAGGATGACAAGGATGACTAGCTTGATGATGAGGATGATGAGGATGATGATGATAGTTCAAATAGTTTTCCCCCTTCCCTTCTCACTCTTTGTATTTAATCGCTTCAATGTACACAGAGCTTGCAATTATGCCTGAAACATTATTTTAATATAATAACGACACGTGCTTTTTTTCAACAATTCAATGCTTAATGTCATATGAATTATTTTGTTACACTTATTTTCATTCAACCAGTATTATTATTATGAATAACATGTCTAATATTTTTTCTAGGGGACAATCCTAAATTGCTTCCTCATAGGTAAGTTCACAGGTGTATGGCGCGTGGCCATGTCACTTTAACACTATCAATATGTCATAATTCAACATATTTCATCATTTTGACAAAAACATTTTCTTATATAATACATGTATATTATATATTATATCAGAATATTTTTTTCGTCAAAATGATGAAAAATGTTGTTTTATGACATATTGATAGTGTTAAAGTTACTTGGCCACGCGCCCAACACCGGTGGCTAAGTAAATGGATTTTAAATTTATAAGAAATTGATAAAATTATAAAGCGTCTCAGACGCGAAACGATTTAAAAAATTCCGATTTGTTTTGTTATCGTTATATTTATTACCAACGCGTGGATGGTTATACAAAAGTATAAAATAAATGCAACTTTTATTCTTGTTTTTATATTGGAGCTCTTTAGTTCTGATGTTTATATTTATCAATTAAAAGCATTTAATGACAAACTTCAAAACAGGCCAAAATCTGTGAACAAGTCCCTTGAAATATGTTATTAAGGTTTATTTGAAGGCATGTCGTCGCATTGAGTTTGTATGTTTTTCGCCGTGTGACCATGCAAACTATTCGAGTTGTAGTGATAGAAGTATATTTGCATATTATGTTTGCGTTCTAGCGGTAACACGTTTGTTCCAATAAAATTATTATTGAACACACTATATTTGCGCTGTAGCATTTGAACTGTTTTTCTTTTGTAATGAGGTATACTTTGTTTGTCGTTGTTACGGTATACAATTTTGTAATGGAAAAAACTATATTTTTGCTCCAGCGGTAGAACTTTATTTTCAATGAGGCAAACTCTGTTTTCGTTGCATGGACAGAATTTTCTTTGTAATGACGTAACATATGTAGTAATAAAATTATCGTTAAAAGGTGGCATAATCTGTTTGCAAGGTGTCCTCATATGTTTTCAATGTAGCAATAAAACACTTATTTATACGCACGCACAGGCTTATCAGGGACGACACTTTTGTTTTTTTCGTATGCTTCGTTGAAAGTAAGACTCTTCCTGACGAAAATCCAGTTTTGGCGGAAAGTGTCGTCCCTGATAAGCCTGTGCGGACTGCACAGGGTAAACTGGGACGACACTTTACGCACAAGCATTAAACCCCCGTTTCACAGAGCACGACTCATATGTATTCACTTACTTCATACGTAAGCGGTCAAAATTCACAGAGCCTATTATTTTGAACGTACTACCCAATTTTAACCTATATATATGTTCTTAAACCAGTGGTAGAACTTTCACGTGTATTAATGTACTGTAGCTGTGTGAATATTCAGGCCTGTCGCTATGGGGCCTCTTCCAAGCGGGCGCTATGGAGAACATCGATATGACGTTTGTTCAGGTCCTCGTGTTTTGCGCTTTGATTGTTGCCGTCGACCCAGTGGCGGTAAGTTACAATTCGAAGAATTCGCGAAAAAACAGTTGTTTCTTATCGGGTAATTCTGTTTTAAATGCAGTATTATTCCACTCTCATATCTCCTGGAAATGACCCTTCATACATAAAGCTTCCAAGGGTTATGCGACTTTAATTTTATCTGGGTCTTCGCTGTTTGCCAAGACCTTTTTTCTAGACGCTAGGCATAAATGGGTTAATAAAGTATTTTCTGCGTGTTTATTATCAGGTGCTCGCAGTATTCCAGGAGGTCGGGGTCAACAACACGCTCTATTTCCTCGTCTTTGGCGAGTCCTTGTTGAACGGTATGTAAAACACGCTCTATTTCCTCGTCTTTGGCGAGTCCTTGTTGAACGGTATGTAAAACACGCTCTATTTCCTCGTCTTTGGCGAGTCCTTGTTGAACGGTATATAAAACACATTCTATTTCCTCGTCTTTGGCGAGTCCTTGTTGAACGGTATGTAAAACACGCTCTATTTCCTCGTCTTTGGCGAGTCCTTGTTGAACGGTATGTAAAACACGCTCTATTTCCTCGTCTTTGGCGAGTCCTTGTTGAACGGTATGTAAAACACGCTCTATTTCCTCGTCTTTGGCGAGTCCTTGTTGAACGGTATGTAAAACACGCTCTATTTCCTCGTCTTTGGCGAGTCCTTGTTGAACGGTATGTAAAACACGCTCTATTTCCTCGTCTTTGGCGAGTCCTTGTTGAACGGTATGTAAAACACGCTCTATTTCCTCGTCTTTGGCGAGTCCTTGTTGAACGGTATGTAAAACACGCTCTATTTCCTCGTCTTTGGCGAGTCCTTGTTGAACGGTATGTAAAACACGCTCTATTTCCTCGTCTTTGGCGAGTCCTTGTTGAACGGTATGTAAAACACGCTCTATTTCCTCGTCTTTGGCGAGTCCTTGTTGAACGGTATGTAAAACACGCTCTATTTCCTCGTCTTTGGCGAGTCCTTGTTGAACGGTATGTAAAACACGCTCTATTTCCTCGTCTTTGGCGAGTCCTTGTTGAACGGTATGTAAAACACGCTCTATTTCCTCGTCTTTGGCGAGTCCTTGTTGAACGGTATGTAAAACACGCTCTATTTCCTCGTCTTTGGCGAGTCCTTGTTGAACGGTATGTAAAACACGCTCTATTTCCTCGTCTTTGGCGAGTCCTTGTTGAACGGTATGTAAAACACGCTCTATTTCCTCGTCTTTGGCGAGTCCTTGTTGAACGGTATGTAAAACACGCTCTATTTCCTCGTCTTTGGCGAGTCCTTGTTGAACGGTATGTAAAACACGCTCTATTTTCTCGTCTTTGGCGAGTCCTTGTTGAACGGTATGTAAAACACGCTCTATTTCCTAGTCTTTGGCGAGTCCTTGTTGAACGGTATATAAAACACGCTCCTTTTCCTTTTGCGGGAATTAAAATTGAATATAATGTGTCACAAAAAAGAGCATTTCATATCTTGTTTATTCTATATAACCAGAGCACATCTAGCGTTGAAATTTTGGCTATAGCTCTAACGAACACTGATTGTTTATTTGTTAACTTTATATTACGAAAAAGTTTACAAAATTGTCGTTGATTTTAAGCGTTCTTAATCATGTCATGCATGGTATGTCGTGTTTCAGACGGTGTTACGGTCGTGATGTATAACGTGATGCAGGTCTTCAACGAGTTCGAAACTATCACGGTTGGGCAGGTACGTAACCAAGCTCCTTGCAGAGTTGTCGTTTTTCGCATGGTGAGAGCAAAGAACGACAACTCTGGATTGTATGATACAATCCAGAGTTGTCGTTCTTTGCTCTCACCATACAATCCAGAGTTGTCGTTCTTTTGCTCTCACCATACAATCCAGAGTTTTCGTTCTTTGCTCTCAACATACAATGCAGTGTCGTCGTTCTTTGCTATCACCATACAACTGTATCTTGGGTTTATTGAAGGAACTTGTTTAAATACACGTATACTTCGATGTAGAAAAATAAAGAATAATAATAAATAATTTTGATATTTCATAAACATTTGGCTTTTCACGTTCGCTAAATGTCAACACACATGTAATGGTTTGCATTGTCTGTTTCCGTTTGAATTTAATTATCACGTGACTGATATTATGTGATTCGGTTATATTAACCCATTTATGCCTAGCGTCTAGAAAAAAAACGGCATTGGCAAACAGCGTAGACCCAGATGAGACGCCGCATGATGCGGCGTGTCATCAGGGTCTGCGCTTTTTACTTAAAGGAATTTCTGTTAGAAATATTCGTAATATAGAAATAAATATACTAGACATCCCTAATTTTGGAAATTAATTGATCCAATTTAGAAGGATGGGAGAGCCCACTAGGCATACATGGGTTAATAAAATGTGTGTGTTATGTTACAGTGTTTTCTGGGCGTGGCCAAGTTCTGTATCGTCTGCTCGTTGGCTACTCTGATTGGTATCGTCCTCGGACTGATAGCCTCGCTCTTAACAAAGTTCACTCACTCCGTCAAAAGTAAGCAACATTTATAACGATAGTTACTGCCCTTTGTTGCACATAAATTATCTAGAAAGACATCGACTGAAATGATTTCAAAGGTTTATTGTTTTACACGGCGATTAAAGCATGAAACTATACATAGTGGCAGCATGGCTTTACCAATACATGAGACACACTCTGAGAAAAGGGGGTTTAATGCCTATGCGTAAAGTGTCGTCCCATATTAGCCTGTGCAGTCTGCACAGGCTTAACAGGGACGACAATTTCCGCCTTAATACGATTTTCGCTAAGAAGGGACTTCCTTTAAACGAAAAATACCATAGAAGCGGGAATTGTCGTTCCTGATTAGCCTGTGCGGACTGCGCAGGCTTATCTGGGACGACACTTTACGCACATGCATTTAACCTCCTTTTGACAGAGCGAGGCTCAATTATATGTGCTTGTTTAAGGTAATGTTCATTAAGCCCTTCTATAGTTCGCGTAAATCTGAGTTTCATTAACTGTATTTAATAAGGCCACTTTATTGTAAGAATATATGTGTGTATTTGTATTCTATTTAATTGCACATACATATTATGACTGACAGACAGAATGTTTTATTGACGTTAACTTTACAGTTTTGTGTCGTTTACACATAGTTCTACATATCATTATGTCAACGTGAGTACAAATACGTATAGCCAAATATCATATTGATCGCGTAAAGATTATACAGAAAATACATACATGAATTAAAAACTTAAATTGTACAAAACATTGAATTGTTAATAAATTATAAATTATGCAACTATGCTACTAGAGGTTTGCCTAACTAACATACAGATATTGAATAAAATTAATTTAATTTTTAACTTGTACAGAAAAAATGGGAGGATAAAAACCATAACCATATTACAGTTACTTAAACCATTTATGCGGAGTGGACTCTCCCATCCTTCTAAATTGGATCAATTTATTTCCAAAATTAGGGATGTCTAGTATATTTATTTCTATATTTACAATATAATTTACAGAAATTCCTTTAAGCAAACAGCGCAGACCCTGATGAGACGCCGCATCATGCGTCTCATCTGGGTCTACGTTGTTTGCCAAGTCCTTTTTTCTAGACGCTTGGCATAAATGGGTTAAACGTTGCACAAGACGACAAAAAAACTATAAGACGAAGAAAAGTTAATTAGTTGATATTTTAACAACTTAGACCAGGAAAAGTTATGTTGGAACATGCGTAAAGGTTATACATGAATAATTTGAATATTATATTGTACAGCATGAATATTTAAATATTGACACGTGATTACGTGTGATTTGTATTAAAATTACAAAATATGAAACTTTAATATAAGAGTATTGCTAGACTAACATATACAGATGATCAATAACATGAATTTAACTATGAACTTGTACAGGCACATTTAGAGGATGAAGACTATAACTATAGTCCAGTTATTAAAACGTTATACAAGACGAGTTTATATTAAAAAAGAAATGATTTTTCAGTTGTTAAACCCGTGATTATGAAATTAATTATACCTAGTAAATTGTATTTGTCTTACACGAGATTGTTATTATGAATTAATCATAACTAGTTAATTACACTGGTTTTATATAAGATTTAATATCCGTTTGTTTACAGTTGAACACATGCCTGTGTAATAATTATACTTATTTGATTTCACTAATCTACGGTGGCACACAAGGGAATATTTTATATGGTGCTCCCCTATTTCGTGCGCACGCGATAATTATTGAGAGCTTCAGAGTTGTGTCGTGCGCATGCGCTAGCTATCATGTCACGAATGAGCGGGCTCTCCACTTTATCCCATTACAAATGGTGAAATATTTAAAAAGACATTCTTAAAAATGTTAAGTGGGTCGCGCTTTATTCTCCCAACACAGATCTTAAAAAGTCACGTGGTAATGGAACCGTGCATATGAAGCTAGCGCGTCCGCACGCATTCATTGAGCAATGAAACTGTTCAAAATATAGTCCTTTTGGTTACATGCGCACTAGGCAAATCGGTGTATGTTTTAAAAGGCTTATCTGATCGGCCAGATATCGTGTGTGCACTTAATAGCTATCGCAAACGTTCTTAATAGCTATCGCGCGCACGTCATAGCTATCGCTTATGCACGTCATAGCTATCGCTTATACACGTCATAGCTATCGCTTACGCCCGTGCAAGCTTTAGCGCGCACGTCATAGCTATCGCTTACGCACGTCATAGCTATCGCTTACGCAAGTCATAGCTATCGCCTAAGCATGCCATAGCGTTAGCGCGCACGTCGTAGCTATCGCTTACGCACGTCATAGCTATCGCTTACGCACGTCATAGCTTTAGCGCGCATGTCATAGCTATCGCTTAAGCATTTCATAGCTTTCGCTTACGCATGTCATAGCTTTAGATTGCATGTCATAGCTTTAGCGCGCATGTCATAGCTTTAGCGCGCTTGTCATAGCTATCGCGCGCATGTCATAGCTTTAGCGCGCTTGTCATAGCTATCGCGCGAATGTCATAGCTATAGCGCGCATGTCATAGCTTAAGTGCGCATGTCATAGCTATCGCGTGAGCACGTAATATAGATCACTGAATCAAATAATTCTTACGTCCCTTGTTGCCAACGTATTGATCAGATATGTTATTTTCTGTTTTTCAGTTGTTGAACCCATGATTGTGTTTGGCTTTGCCTACGCCTCGTACTTGCTTTCCGAGATGTTTCAATTCTCCGGAATCGTCAGGTAGTCATTTTCACGGTTGAACTGTTTTACTATTATTATTATGCGAATAACTGTGTGATCTCATAGAATCCAATTTTCTTTTATACCTAATGATAAAATATGACATTTCTGCAGTGAAATAACAGCAGTGAAAGGAACAACATTGTTCTTTTGACCGGTGAAAAGAACACATTTTCGGAATTCCTTTTTCTATTTTTAGATTATAATATCAAGATGTACTTCCATTGTTTATAACCTTGTTTATATTTTTTTCTATGATCACGAGTGAATTAAGATCGATATTCCACCGAATCCAACAAATTTTCTTTAAATTTTATGCCTTTTTTTACCGTTTATTTACATTGTAAAAAAGTTTTACTGGAGAATTTACCTGGAATAATGAATTACGTCATTTCAATGTATTGAGGCACGCCACGGGAGAGAGGGTCACTTATCAGCGAAAGGGAAATTATTATTAATTAATTTCTTGAAAAAGGTGCATAAAAGAAACAGAAAATTTGCTCACGTCAGTGTAAAATCGTTCGTTATTTCACTCGTGATCATATTTTTTTTTTATTTTCACTTGTGGCTGCGCATCTCGTGAAAATATATTTTGTATGATAACTCGTGAAATAACAAACGATCTTACACTGACATGTGCTGATGCCTCGTCAATAATCATTTAAGTATATTCCTTATTATATAAAGCCCAAAACGTTCAGAAATAATGAGACCAACTCATGTTTAGGAACTGGGTATGTATTTCTTGAAAGAATCTTTCGCGCGCTGTCTTAACGGTTCGAACGGACGATAAAATGAGCCAATCAAGGGAGAATACTGCGAGCAAAATACTCTTTGCAGCAGTTACTTCTTTTTTTTTTACCGCAATATTTATGATTGTGTAGTTAATATTGATTGATGAGCCTTGTTCTGAGAAAACTGGACATAATGCATGTGCGTAAAGTGTCGTCCCATATTAGCCTGTGCAATCCAAACAGGCTAATCAGGGACGACATTTTCCGCTTTTATAACATGTTTTCGTTTAAATGAAGTCTCTTAGTTCTTAGCAAATATCCAATGTTGACGGAAAGTGTCGTCCCTGATTAGCCTGTGCGAGCTGAACAGGCTAATCTGGGTCGACACTTTACGCACATGCATTTTGTCCAGTTTTGTCCAGTTTTCTCAGAACGCGACACATATGATGAACATTAACTATATGTTTTATATGATTTCAGTATTATTGCGTGCGGGGTAGTCATGGTACATTATGCTTTCCACAACATTTCAAAAAAGTCCAAAAAATCGATCAAATTCATCTCGAAAGTGATGGCGTAAGTCTTCTTCTTATGTCGATCCATGTACTATCGAAATTTTTTGCTCAGTTAATACGGAATCAAATTCTGAGAAAGTTTGATAATGTTTATTAATACAATTATGTAATTTTGTGCATCATAACTTTCATTTATCAGTGAACGTGTAGCTAATCTTTACACAAACATTAACATTTTCACTCATTTAACTATTTCTATAACGATACATTATAAGGATATACATCTGTAGGTCTCTAGAAAATCTGTACTGCCACTTTTTTTGTTTGAATGCATGTTATAGCACCCGTCTATCATATTTTGCAGGAACTTATGCGAGATAATTATCTTCATGTTTATCGGTTTTGTTACCGTGAATACAAAACATGAATGGAAATCCGGATTCATTCTATGGGTCACAATTTTGTGTATAGTGTACAGATTCTTAGGTGAGTGGATTTGAAATGGTCCTTTCATTATTAACATCTACCTATTAGAATTGAGTTTGAAAATCTCGAGGAAGCTCTGAAATAATAGAATTGTATGCATTGTAGAAACGAAATTAACATAACATAATTTTTTTTTTCAGTTACCTACTTCCTATCCTCACTCGTCAATCGTTATGCATCTACTCGGGTCCGGAAAATTAGTTACATGGAGATGTTTATGATAGTATGTAGAAATATTACTACTACTACAACTACTACTACAACTACTACTACTACTACTACTACTACTACTACTACTACTACTACTACTACTACTACTACTACTACTACAACTACTACTACTACTACTACTACTACTACTACTACTACTACTACTACTACTACTACTACTACTACTACTACTACTACTACTACTACTACTACTACTACTACTACTACTACTACTAC